>PVJI01017676.1:0-35109 GCA_004026765.1 Micronycteris hirsuta | reverse complement strand
GGGAAGGGGAAGGGGAGAAGGGGGACAAGGGTATTCAGGAACTGCAATGAAGGACACATGGACAAAACCAAGGGGGAGGGGGGAAGCAAGGGAGGGAGGTGGGTTTACCTGGGGTGGGGTGGGGGGAGGGTAAATGTGGACAACTGTAATTGAACAACAATAAAATAATTAAAAAAAAAAAAAAGAAATGGAAACAAACACACAAAAACTACAGTAGCAGAACTTACACCAGACAAAATAGACCTTAAACTAAAAGCTACATAACAAGAGATAGCCCTGGCTGGTATGGCTCAGTGGATTGAACACCAGCCTGCAAACCAAAGGGTTACCAGTTCAATTCCCAGTCAGGGCACACGACTGGGTTGCAGGCCAGGTCCCTGGTGTGGGTCGTGCGAGAGGCAACCACACATTAATGTTTCTCTCCCTTTCTTCCTCCCTTCCCCTCTATCTAAAAATAAACAAATACAATCTTAAAAAAAAGAATGGTACATATATACAATGGAATATGACTCAACCATAAAAAGGAATGAAATCTTGCCATGTGCAACAACATGGATAAATATAGAGGTGTTGTGCTAAGTGAAGTAAGTCAGACAGAGGTAGACAAATTCACTTATATGTGGAATCTAAAAAGCAAAATAGTCCTGGCCAGGTGGCTCAGTTTATTGGAGCATCATTCCATGCACCAAAAAAGGTTGTGGGTTTGATCCCCAGTAGGGGCCCGTATGGGAGGCAAAACCGACCAATGATCCTCTCTCACATTGATGTTTCTCTCTCTCCGCCCCTACCTCTCTCTCTAAAAATCAACATATCCTTGGGTGAGGATTAAAAAAAAATTAAAGAGCAAAACAGATGAACAAGCATAAGAGAAACAGACTCATAAACATATCCTTGGGTGAGGATTAAAAAAAATTAAAGAGAAAAATAAACGAACAAGCAGAAGAGAAACAGACTCATAGATACAGAGAACATTTTAACGGTTGCCAGATGGGAGGGGGTTGGGGGTAGGGGTGTAAAAGTTGAAGGGATTAAGAAGCACAAATTGGAATTACAGAATAGTCATGGGGATGTAAAGTATAGCATAGAGAATATAGTACATAATACTGTAATAACTATGTATGGTGTTAGAGGGATAGTAGATTTATATGGATGATCACTCAGTAAGTTATACAATGTCTAATTATTGCAATATACACCTGAAACTAATACAATATTGTATGTCAACTATAATTGAAAAATAAAATCATTTTTTAAACTAAAAAAAGTCATCATTCCTCAATGCTAAAGTCTCAAATGTGAAATGTTACTCATTTCATTACATCTAGCATTTAGCATAACACAGATTATACACAATTCAATACATATTTGTTGACTGAGCAGCAAAAGCAACAAAAAATCCAAAATAAATAAATCCAACAGTCCACTTAGCCAAATATCTCTGGCTACCCAGTCCACTGAAACAGACTCTACATAATTCCCTTCAGAATAACTGTTAAAATTGACCCTAAAAAGCTTCTACACACTACCTGAAAAGAGTAACAGAGTTAAGTAGACTAGATAACAAAGTAGCTGCTTATTACCCCTAAGACACAGGTCTTTGAGAAAATGGAATATAAAACAAGTAAATCCAAGTGAAATTTTAATAGCAAGAAAGTTGAGAGCTTTAGACAAAGCTCAGGGTGGACTGGCCTTGACAAACAGAAAGGCATTCTGGGCAACAAAATGGCAATATAAAGCCTAAAAGTAAAAAGGTAAAATCTACGCAACAACTTTCTCAAGAAATGCCAATATTCACACAGAACAGGAATAATCTTTTATCTTTCAGGAAAAAGGAAATGATTTTAAAAATTGTTGTAGGCATACGAAAAAATGGGCAAAGAAATTCAAATAATAGTAGTAATAAAAATCTCCTGACACATTATATTCTAGAATAACATGACAAACTAAGAAAAATGTTTTAGCCCTGGCTGGTGTGGCTTAGTGGACTGAGTGCTGTCCAGCAAACCAAAAGGTCACCAGTTCAATTCCCAGTCAGGGCACATGCCTGAGTTGCGGGCCACATGTGAAAGGCAACCAATCGCTGTATCTCTCACACCTCAACCTTTCTCTCCCTCTCTTGCTCCCTTCTCCCTTCCCCTCTCTCTGAAAATAAATAAATAAAATCTTTTTTTTAATTTTATTGTGCTGATTTATTTTTTTTTAAGATTTTATTTATTTATTTTTAGAGAGAGGAGAAGGGAGGAAGAGCAATGTATGGTTGCCTCTCACATGGCCGTCACTGGGGACCTGGCCTGCAACCCAGGCATGTGCCCCGACTGGGAATCAAACCGGGACCTTTTGGTTCCCAGCCCGCGCTCAATCCGCTGAGCTACACCAGCCAGGCTAAATAAAATCTTTTTAAAAGAAAGAAAAATATTTTACCTTTCCTCTACGTCCATTTCCTCCATCTTGATCTTCCCATTGCCAGTCTACTCCTCGTACCACTCTGGCACCTGCGAAGATCCCTCTCGCTGTAATCTTCTTAGATTTTCTACGAGACTCTAGCAGAACCCTAAAAATAAAATTATTTGCTTTCAAATTTATATAAAAATAGGTGATAGTAATTTACTTGTTAAAATGAGATTATATAAAAAGTTATTTGAAAATATGATTTTTCTTTGTTCTGGTTTATTCCATTACAATATGATACAGGAATACCTTCTACAATCCACAGGCAATGATGATGACAGTGGTAGCTGAAATAATAAAAACAGCTACCCTGGCTGGTGTGGCTCAGTAGATTGAATGCTGGCTTGAGAACCAAAGGGTCACTGATTCAATTCCCAGCCAGGGCACATGCCTAGGTTGTGGGCCAGGTCCCCAGTAGGGGGCACATGAGATGCAACTACAAATTGATGTTTCTCTCCCTTTCTCCTTCCCTTCCTGTCTCTCTAAAAATAAATAAAATCTTTTTAAAAAAACAATAATAAAAACAGCTAATATTTACTGAGCTTTTGCTATACATAAAAGTACTTACAGAAGTATAAAGTTTGTTGCACTCCTTAGAAAGAGGGTATATTTACATTTTCTATTTTACAAAGAAAACTGAGTCTCAAAGATTTAAGTAACTTGCCTAAGGTCACAAATGTTAAATAGTAATGGAATCCACGTATGAACCCAATCTAACCACTTCAGAGTATCATTAAACTCTTTACTACTTTAGAGATGGCAAACTCAAATCAATTACAACTGTTAGACAAGTAATATAAACGAGGGCCTAAGAAAAATAGCATCATAGACATGACAAATGTCAAGTGGCAGTTGATCCCAGGCTTACTTTGGAATACTATAGGGAGAGGTAGGGACTTTGGTGAACTCAAACACCTTATTTATCTACAGGGTACAGGTCCTCCTATGCTTCAGCCAACTTTGATATGAACAAATGGAGGCCCAGGGTTGAGTCTTCTGGGTACGGGTATGTGTGTGTACGTTCAAAGAAGTCATATACTGCCCGGCTGGTGTAGCTCAGTGGATTGAGCGCAGGCTGGGAACCAAAAGGTCCCGGTTCAATTCCCAGTCAGGGCACATGCCTGGGTTGCAGGCCAGGTCCCTGGTAGGGGCCGTGTGAGAAGCAACCATACATTGCTCTTTCTCCCTCCATTCTCCTCTCTCTGGAAATAAATAAATTTAAAAAAATCTTAAAAAAAAAAGAAGTCATATACTTAGTTTTTGTATAAAATCATCTGATTTTAAAAGGCTAACAAATGTTGAAAATTTTGGAACATGGTATATACCAAGTAAAATACATCTGTGCACTGGATTTGGCCTACACTAAACTGTCTCCAAAGTATTCCACACCTACTGAAGACTGTGGACTTGAAAAAGATTCTAAGCTCATTATCTGGATCAGCTGGGTTCTTCAAAGTCATCTATCTCTTATTCTTCTACATCCTTCTCATTCATAAAATCAAAAAGATTTGGATTTTTTTTCTGTTTTTCTACTTTCATCTCATTATTCAATTCATTTTTAGAATTTATTATACTCTAACTTTAAAAATTGTAAACAAAAGACAAAAGTAAGTAACTTGTTTCAAATTACTTAATAAATGGCAGAACCATGATTTGAACCGGAACACCATGATACCAAAATCCATCTTTCTATTACTTTTGCTGCCTCCCTATGACTGGCTACATTCTTGCTTCTATGCATTATCCATATCTATATGAAAGAATAAACTACCTGAAACTACACCCATTCACAATTAAGACTTCTCTCTCTTACTTCTAAGACACTTAATATATATCTCTACATAGAGTGTAAAACATCACATGAGAACCACTGTTGATCAAATAATCCCTTAATTTATAAACTCTTTAAGAATACTGTGCTTTATTTATCTTCAAATTTACACAAGCATAGTAGCTACTTCAAAGTCTTAATAAACGGCCCGGCTGGTGTAGCTCAGCGGATTGAGCGCGGGCTGGGAACCAAAAGGTCCCGGTTTGATTCCCAGTCGGGGCACATGCCTGGGTTGCGGGCCAGGTCCCCAGTGAAGGCCATATGAGAGGCAACCATACATTGTTCTTTCTCCCTCCCTTCTCCTGTATCTGAAAATAAATAAATAAAATCTTGTTAAAAAAAAAAAAAGTCTTAATAAACGCTTTTTGATTTTTGATTCAATCAATGGGCCTAGTGGTAGCAATTAACAGAACAGAAGGCATGGCAAGAAGGAAACAATCAGCCTCTCTTGTCCTGCCCTTGCATTCCCAAACACTGAGTAGTGTCAGGTCTCATCATATGAGAGAAAAAAAAAATAGCCTCCATTATCTTGGAAAGATACAGCTTCATCTTCACAGAGGCAGGCCTGGTCCACATCTAGCCTGTTACCTGCTACCTCCTGACTAAACTAGCTGTCAGAAGTTTTCCTAAACCTATTTTTAAGGCTGAACAGTATAAAATTTTAATATAACCAAGGAATTGCAACTAAAGAAAGAATTGTTTCCCATACCGTTCACTTCCTGGTGTAGTAATTCTATAGAAGCGATGCCTTAAGTGATGCTTATCTCCATGATAACAAACGGTGCACAAATCATAATTTGTACACTCTGCACACTTCCATCGGATGCCAATGATTGGTTGCTGGCGGCAGGTATCACACATGGTTCCATCATGCTTAATGCCTGGTAAAACAAGGACACATGCTTACATTAACTACAGCTTTATTTACTTGATTATTCCTTAAGGGGAAAATAAGAACACAGTATTTTACAAAGTATTTCAATAAAGTCTGAAATATTTCAAATGCACCATATATAGTTTCAAGATAACATATTACAAATATTTTTTTAATCAACAGAAATTACAGACTAAATAGTTTCTATCCCTTCTTTTTTTCCTTAGTAAAAATATTTCTCAGGACCACTTTCCTTGTTCTCATCCACAAAATGAAACTCAGGTTTAGTCCAGAGAAAGAAAGAAGAAACCTTTCCCTACGAGATGTTTTGGACTTCAAAACTCAGGGATCTTTTGAGGAATTTAAGCTTATCCTCCAGGTAAAATAGTTACTCCAAAAGAAAAGACAATTTTATCTTCAAGATATCATAGAAGCAAACTATCAACTAACTTAAGAATTTTTCTTTAGGTATTAACTTTGTCCCCACAAACAATAAATTCAGAAAATGATTAGCAAACAAGTTTCCCAGTTAAAAGGGTAACAATATACTATATTGAGTTTGTTGTGTTTTTTTCCCTTAAGGAATAAGTAATAAACTCTAGACAAAGAAAGTAAGATAAATCCTTGGTAATATAACCCTCACTAAAAAGTGTTCACATGCATGAATGAGACAGACATTAGAACTATAAAAGATACCACTATAAAGTAATAAAAATAACTGACATTTTAGAGTAATAGGACAGGGGATAATGTTCACTTATTATTCTATTATTACACTAAGATCATTTCTTAGATAAATCAAAAATACAAGTTTTTTAAACAACATGTATTAGTGAATGTCAGTATCACTATTTACAAATACATGCTTTAATAAAGCATGTGGTCAGCTTTGATTCTGAACTATGAGTTAGAGCTGTGTTATCTGTACAACAGTGACATGCTCCTGAATTCCGGTTCCGGTTCTATCAATAGCTATCTTTGGACCCTTGAAAAAGTTATTTTAACTGAAGTATTTACATACAAAAAAATAGTATTTCTTTCAAAATAATTGGGAGGGGACAGAGGGGATTACCCATGTTGAAGCTGGGTAACAGGTAACAGTGGAGGTTCATTATATTTTTTGTAAGTTTAGAAATTTTCCATAAATAAAAGAAAGAAGTTGTTTTAGTTCCCAAAACCTCAGTTCCCTTTGGAAGAAGCAATACATTCTTTAAAGGTAAAGGATATTACAGAAATTAAGTAGTATGTTGCATATGCAAGGACTAGAGTACAAAAGTACTAAATTCTACAGAAACTAATGCACTATTACTACTTACTCATGAGAAAAAATCTATATAATTAATTTTCTATATCTAGATTTAGAATCCCAATGAGTAAGGTAACCAGATTCTACATAAAGAGCCAAACATAAGGATAAATCTGTGAACAGAGGTGGTTAAGAATAAAAGGCGGGATGGGGAGGAATGAACACTAGGAAAAAGTTGGGATGCCCAGTGAACTTCAAAAGAGCATGACACATAAATCAAAAAGTTTTGTGTGCAATCTTCCTGCAGCCTCCTTCCACACAAATGCTTGATTGTAGGTACAAAGAAGATGGAGGACATGAGTAACTTCGGATTCATTCAGTAATTGTTTCCTTACTGTCACTGCAGCCAGGACCTCTGCTGCTTTCAAATATCACTGTTGCTGTAGTATGGAGAACAGAAAGGAAAAAGTAAAAGTGGCTAGAGAAAGGGAGTCAAGTCATAAATTTATACAGTGGTCCAGATGAGATAATGGTAGTTTAAGTCGCAGTGATAACAGTATGAGTACAAGTGGAAAGAAATAGAGTCAAGAGAGATTTAGGACTTGGTGGTTACGGGTTACAAAACAAGAGATGTTGAAGATAACAAAAAAAAAGTATTAATTAAATCATTCAAAAGAACACAAATAGATATCTTAGAGATATTTAGAAACAGAGCGTTCTCTTTAAAACAATAGGAGCCACCAAAAAAAAATAAAAACTAAGTAAGCACATATTAATTCAAAACTGCAAGCTCAGGCCTCTGATAGAAATGCATCTAAGAAACTAAATGAAGAAAAGAACCAGAAAAATTTTATAGAAATGGTAGATGAGTAGACCTTTCAAAAGAAGAAAGAAGAAATCTCAGAAAAGCACAGAATCTGTCCACAGAACCAGGAGAAGCTTTATTTGTTTAGCAGGAATATGAAATATAGTCAGAGATTTAAAGATAAATTTTAGAGTCATACTGAGAAATAGCAAGATAAAATAATTTCTGACCTGTATATTTAATTTGTTGCATTAAATGATAAAAACAAGGGTATGTGATTAAGACTAGTTCTATAACTTACTAGCTAGCTAATGTTTAATATCAGCTTAACCTACTCTGGGACTGAATGTATCTTCCAAAAACTGGGAGGTAAATGAGATAATGAGAATAAGCCCCATGATGGAATTAGTTTCCTTATAAGAAGAAAAAAAGGGACCAGGTTTCTCTCTATCTACTATATGAGGACACACAAGAAGGCAGCTAGCTGCAAGCCAGGAAACCAACTGAGTTTTGAGTTATGTAGTTGATTTGCATATAAATCAAAAGGCTCAATGCAACTTTCATTTATTCTTCCTTATTATGTATACATAATAACCAAGTGAGCTTTGAGTTATGTGGCCAGAACCTTGGTCTTAAACTTCCAACTGTGAGAAATAAGTTCCTGTTGTTTAAACCACCCAGTCTATGGTAGTTTGTTATGACAGCTCAAACAGATTAAGACAATATGGAAAAGGACATTGTGAAGCTAACATCATAATACAGGTAAATATACTCTGAAAGGCTTTAATGCAAAATATAAAGTCTTAATTTATAAATTATACTGCACTTAATTTCATCTTAACATAGATTTATTAAATGTACTATTCATCTATTTAAATAATTTAGTGATCAAAATCATCATATAACCCAGGAAAATTCAGCAATACTTATAATCAAAGAACTTAATTTCTCTATTTCCCAGAGACTGCATATAGAGAATATTCAATCACTCATGTGTGGATTGTCCCCACTTTTAGCAAATTACCCACCTGATCTCTATGGCCCTTCTCTCACTGTATCTTCAGTCTCAGGTTTTCCCCCCAAGCTTATAGCTTCCCTGAGTCTACACCTATCTTCTCAGTTCCTTTAACTGGTTTCACTCCAGAATCACAACAGTGGACATAACTGCCATGCAAGATAGTCCTACATACCAGCAGGTCATCCACCACTTCTCATCGTTGATGATGATGGATTCTATCCTGTGGTTAACTAAGTCTGATTACATCAATCATGAAAATTATCATTAGTCATAAGCCCAAAAGAAATATTCTAAACAGAATGCACATGTAAATTAAAAATCCCAGATTTATAGCTATATAACTCAAAGCTACCAGCATTCACTAGTATTACATGCTTTAGTCTTTTAGAATATAAATCAAAAGACTCAATGCAACTTTCATCTACTCTTCCTTATTATGTATATAAATTGAAAACAAAGAGAATTTTTTTTAATCACATAAATTTTTTTTTTAAGTAACATAATCCATAAACTGCCTAATCATGCCTTGGGTTGCTAAGAATTTGCTATATCTTGTATTAAATCAATATGAAAAAAAGTTGTAGTTACTCCTACAATTATTATCTCCCAACAGAAATAACAGAAGTTTACGAAGTTACAAAATAATGCAAGCTCACAAAAAAAATATTTTTAACGTAAATCTAAAACGGTATCAACAGATAAAGGTTTTTAAAGAACTATCATATTTGTCTGATGCAGGGGTATTAAGCTGAATTATAAATTTTCATAAAACTGCAATTAATGAGAAATGGCAAAATCACAATGGGTTTTTTTAACTGATTTTAGAGAGAGGAAGAGAGACACAGGGGGAGAGAGGGAGGGAAGAGAGAGAGGGGGGAGAGAGGGGGGGACGGGGACGTGGGGGGGAACATCAATTTGTTTTTCCACTTATCTATGGATTCATTGGTTGATTTTTTTATGTGCCCTGACAGAGGATCAAACTGCAACCTTGGCATATTGGGATGACACTCTAACCAGCTGAGTATCCAGCCAGGGCCACAATACAAGTTTTTTAAAATTCAAATTTTAATATTGAAATATAGGCACATTCCTACTTTATACATGCAATTTACACGAGTTACACTCCTGAATAACTAACTATATTTAAGATGGGGGGGCCTTGGCTGGTGTGGCTCAGTGGATTGAGCGCTGGCCTGTGAACCCAAGGGTTACTCGTTTGATTGCCAGTCAGGGAACACGCCTGGGTTGCAGGCCAGGTCCCAAGGTGGGGACATGGGAGAGGCAACCATTGGATGTTTCTCTCCCTCTCTTTCTCCCCTCCTTCCTCTATCTCTGAAAATAAATAAAATTTTTAAAAATATATTTTATTGATTATGCTATTACAGTTGTCCCATTTTCCCCCTTTCTTCCCCTCCACCCCACCCCCCCATTCCCCACCCTTTAGTTTTTGTCCATAGGTCATACACATAAGTTCTTTGTCTTCTACATTTCTTATACTATTCTTAACCTCCCCCTGTGTTTTCTACCTACCATTTATGCTACTTATTCTCTGCACCTTTTCCCCCTCTCTCCCCCTACCACTCCCCTGTTGATTTCCCTCCATGCCTTATATAAATCCCTTTAACATTTCATATAATCAAGGCTGGGTGTTGATAAACTCCTTGAACTTGACCTTATCTGAGAAGCACTTTATCTGCCCTTCCATTCTAAATGATAGCTTTGCTGGATAGAGTATTCTTGGATGGAGGTCCTTGGCTTTCATGACTTGGAATACTTCTCTCCAGCCCCTTCTTGCCTGCAAGGCCTCTTTTGAGAAATCAGCTGACAGTCTTATGGGAATGCCTTTGTAGGTAACTGTCTCCTTTTCTCTTGCTGCTTCTAAGATTCTCTCCTTATTTATTATCTTGGCTAATGTAATTATGATGTGTCTTGGTGTGTTCCTCTTTGGGTCCAACTTCTTTGAGACTCTCTGAGCTTCCTGGACTTCCTGAAAATCTATTTCCTTCACCAGCTTGGGGAAGTTCTCCTTCATTATTTGTTCAAATAAGTTTTCAATTTCTTGTTCTTCCTCTTCTCCTTCTGGCACCCCTATGACTTGGATGTTGGGATGTTTAAAGATGTCCTGGAGGTTCCTAAGTCTCTCCTCAGTTTTTTGAATTCTTGTTTCTTCATTCTTTTCTGGTTGGATGTTTTTTTCTTTCTACTAGTCCACTCCGTTGATTTGAGTCCCAGTTTCCTTCTCATCCCTATTGGTTCCCTGCAGATTTCTGCTCATTTCCTTTATATTAGCCTTCATTTGTTTAAGTAATTACAACAATCTTTCTTCCAATCCTGTGAGCATCCTGATTACCAGTGTTTTGAACTGTGCATCTGATAGGTTGGCTATCTCTTCGTCACTTAGTTGTATTTTTTCTGGTGCTTTGATGTGTTCTTTCATTTGGGCCATTTTTTTTCCTCGATGCGCCAGTTACTTTAAGGGGCGGAGCCTTAGGTGTTCACCAGGGCGGGGCAACCCACGTCAGTGTGTTGTGACGCTGACTGTATGGGAACAGGGCCTGAGAGAACAATAGAGCTTGCTCTGTTCTCTGCACTTTCCCAGCTACCCCCAAGCAAGTTGGGTCCTTCTTTGCTGGCTCCGGGGTGAGCGGGCAGGCCTGCACAGTTCCAAGTCCCTGTGGGTCTCCCCAACGAACTCTCCTGTGAGGCCAGGAGTTCCTCCCACTGCCGCCTCAACCCCCACAGGTGTATTCAGTTGGTGGTTTGAGGCTTTATTTCCCTGCGTTGCTGGGCCGTGCGGTCTGTTCCACTCCCCAGCTTTTCCTCCCGATTTATCTGCGTGAGAATGAGGGACCGCCCAGTCCACCAGTCTCAGCCCCGGTTTCGCCGAGTGCGCCTGCTGCATTTTCGCCAGGTGGCACCCGCCACGGGCCTCTCCGGGCAGCTGGAGCGTTGCCGGTACCGCTCCACAAACCGCATCTTGCCGAGTGCTCTCCACCCGGCTCCATCCCGCTTACCGGTCTGGATGAACGTGTCTTCTTTAACTCCCTGGTTGTCGGACTTCCACTCAGTTCAGTTTTCTGTCAGATCTGGCTGTTCTTGTTTTTTTAAATTGTTGTTTTTCTTCCTTTGGTTGTGTAAGGAGGCACAGTATGTCTACCTACACCTCCATCTTGGCCAGAAGTCCCAATAAATAAAATCTTAAAAAAATAAATGAAATGGAAGAAAGGTGTGGCAGATTATATTTTACAAAGAGAGCCACATCAATCTATACCCATCCCAAGTTCTCTTCTGACAATGTGGCAATGACACGTGACCATGGAGAGACAGGTCTATCGCCCCTCCCACACCCACACCGGACCAGAGTGGACATCTGCAACTGCCATGGTCAGCAAGTGGTAATGAAAGTGGCACTATTATGACTTCTGAGACTGGGCCATAAAAGACAACGCAAGTGCCACTTGTCTGTTTTCCTCCTTACCTCAGGTTTTATGCCCTGCATGCCTTAGGAACTCTGTCGTAGTGAGTCTGGCTATTATGAAGCTGCCATAGAGAAGATGCCACATGGAGCGGCCACAAAGAGGTACAAGAGATACCCTAAAAAGCCTAGTTCTGTTAGCCCCTCTACTCTTTGACACTTCCAGCTGAGGTCCTAGACATCATGGAGCAGAAAAGAAACAAGCCATTCTCCACTAAGCCGTATCCAAATCCCTGACCCACGGAAGCCATGAGCATATAAATTGTTTCACAGCATTAAGTTTTGGGGTAATTTGCTATATAACCTTTTGTTATAAACAAAGCTTTTAAGCTGTAATCTTCGTTAAATTATAGTTCCTTAAATATATACCAAAAATAAAGATGAATTAAAGAACATGAAAAAAGAAAACCATAAGAGCGCTAGGAAAAAAGATGAACGTACATTTTACAATTTTGAGTAAAGTTTTCTAAGAATAACACAAAACCTACAAGTCACATATAGGCATGCCCATGTGAGCACACATATACATGTGTATTAAGTAGAGAAAATCTGAAAGCCCGTTCCAAAACTGCTGGCAGTAATTGGGAGTGCACAGATGGGGAAGGATAGGGCAGTTTCACCTTTTGTTCTATATACTTTTGAATTGTTTAATTTAATTATAAGCATATTATTAATTTCATAATTTTAGAAATAAAACACAAAACAACAATACCAATTTTATCCTCTCAAATTGGCACAGATTAAAATTAACATGTCAGTACATGTGAAGATGGTGTCGAGAGCCACTCAGATACTGCTGAAAGGTAAAAATAAAATTGATACAACCTGTATAGAGGGTACGTGCAAAAATATTTCAAATACCTTAAAAAACCTTGACCCTGACTTCAAATTTTTTAAAAGGTACATCCAAAATAGTAAATTATAGTAGATAGAAACAAAAATTTAACATAACTGATGTCAAAAATATGGGGTTATTTATGTGTAATCTATGGTAATTCATAAAGAGAAATTCAATTATTAAGTCATGTAGAACAAATGTCACTGACATCGTAAATGATATTATTATTTTATAAAGTACTTTGCAAAGAATTATAGTATAACATTTTGGTAAATAAATTACATCATACATATTATCCATGTGCACAAAAAAACTGGAAAAATAATTCCCAAAATGTGTTGATGGGATTACCCTGGATAGTTTTCCAAGTTTTCTACACTGAGTGTGTATTAATTCTAGGAAGCAGTTGGGTGAGTAGAGGAATTTAATATGCAATATAAGCATATAATTAAAATAAAAGCTAAAACAAGCAAAAACATGAAGGACTCCAAGCAAGTATTTGCAGAAACCAACTTTCAAATAGTTACTTTAGCAATGGGGTATCTAACTACTACTTAGAAGCTTTTGTTTCTTTTAACCCTTACTGAGCTATTCCATGTGTATGAAAAGAAAATATTCATATATGCCTTATTTAAATATTCTCATGGCCACATACCTGACATTAGAGCCTAATCTGTCTTACTACAGGAAAGCACCTTGACCAAAAACATAACATTAAATAGCATACAGTAAATGTCTCCACAGTGGTTAAGTTTCTGAACAAGATCTAAAATAGGTCTTCTATGTCATTACAAAAAGTAAAATGCACTAAACAACCGGTATCCCTATGCACTTAGGCTTTATTCTAAACTATCTGTGCAGCTCTTCAAATGAGAGTTAGTTGATAAGAAGCATAGGGAGAATGTATCCCAACCTCCCCAACAGACCAAAAAGAGAAAAAGTCTAATTTTCAGCTATTTACATATTTTTATCTCTCTGGTCATTTTCCACAAAGTACAAAGATAACATTCATGAGCTCATAATCTAAGTAGAGGCTTTCTTTAAAAGAAACCATTTAAACACACAATGATAGCTGGTTTTAAAAAAGGGGAGCCCTTCTACAATTCATGTTTTAAAGAATACCTCAGGAAAACCATTTACGCACACAAAAGCACATCCAAATCCCTTCTTGGTTCCCACAGTTCAAATGCCAACAAAGTCACTGAACAGCTGTGAAACAGACTAATGCTGAGAACTGGAAAAAGTAAACAAAGCAAGTCCTTCCACTACCAAAATGAGCGCTACAGAATTTTTAAGGAGAATGCAATTAACTGGATTTAATTTAATTTATGTTTAAAGAAAACATTAAACAGGAGAGGGGCCTTGTATTCACAAGGCTAAAATTTCACTGATCTCTCACACTGGTAGCTTTTTTGTTTCCCCTTACTACATCCACCCAATTTATTCTCATTTGAAACCATGTCCTCCCAGTCTAAACCTCCTTTGCCCTGGCAAGAGTTATTTCTTAAAATTTTCATTTCATAAAACTTAATTTTCTAACTAAACCTATTAATGCTTTTTCTCCTTCCTACAGAATACCGTGTTACCCTCGAGTGTTAATGCCCTTTCCCCTTGTGAAGCTTTATGAAGACATCTGCCACTGTTAAATGAACCACCTAATGATAGCTTTTGATTCATTCTACTAATACTCAACTGACCATCTGCTCTATGTTTTAATGGCCTCTCGCCTAAACGCAGGAACTTAGCGAATTTACATAGCTCAAGTCTCTTTGTTGGAAAATTTTATGAGAACAGTAAAACATGCCAGTCAAGATCAATAACCACAAGATAAAAGAGCCTCTGAAAACAGCTCAAATGCGCAAAGCACTGATCTATGCAAGTAAAATGTATTTCTAGACAGAAAAGATGGTTCAAAGAGAAAACGAATATCCTCACTACAAGCAGTTTACTACATGAAGCACTTCAACATGAAACAAGAATATCTAAATTGTCACTTTGTATAATAGCAAAGTAAAATATAATCGTTCATCGACAAGAGAGTGGAAACCTATATTCGGTATACAATGGAATACCTAAAATGAACATTCAACAGCCACACAATTCAACAGGGATGAATTCTTCAATTTTAAGGCTGAATTTTTTTTTAAGCATACAATACAAAATGTTGCAAATAAAGCAGTATAATGTAAACAAACCTATGGGAACAACTAATTTCTAGATAGTAGTTACCTTAGTAGAGGAAGGAAGGGAATGAAATTGGGAAGAAGTAAACAGTGTCTCAAATGATTTAATAATGTTTTGCTTCTAGATGGGTTTGCCAGTATTTATTAATCATTTATATACTTGGATGTTTAAATATTAAGTAATAAATATTTTAACTTTTTAAAATAAAAAATAAGCATCCTTAATAGACTAATACAATGCCTAGTTAATCCTCTAAATTTTTGCCCTAATTAAGATTTCACCTAACATTAAAAAAATAATTCATAAGTTATTAACCAGGATTTGGATGTAAATACCTATTGTGACATAACTGTTGATGTCATTCAACCAACCAAGAAACCCTATTTTCAATTACGGATTCATTCAATTTTAACTCCAAATCAACTTGACAAAATGTTTAAAAATTAAAAGAGGATTAACCAACTTAAGTAGTATCTTATTTTCCCTGAAATTCCTGATAAGGGTGAGGCCTTGGTGACCTACCAGTTGGTATATTCTACATTCCATATTCCTGAAAATACTAAGTTAAAGAAAACACAATTGTTATTATTAAAATACTGGCCACTATTTATTAGTACCAAGCTTGGTGTTTCATATATATTTTATTTAACCTTCCCAACAATACTAAAAGGTAGGCATTATTATTCCCATTTATAGATGAGGAAACTGAGGCTCAGATAAGTAACCTGCCTGAAGCCATATAACATAAGTCAGTGGCAGGCTCAAATTCAAACCCAGCTGTGTCTGATTACAGAGCTTGGCCTCTTACGCTATTCACTCTGCCAGGAATTTTTTCTACCTAGCTCTGATCCTACACGAAAAATAATCACAAATCTAAGGTTCATGTCCTCCATATAACGTACTGGATTCAAAATATGTGCTATTAAATCCTATTCTAGTGTTCAAATAAATCTTGAAGAGATACATTTTAAACACTGAAAAGATCATGTAGTAGAATGAAACATCATCTACTTCCAACCAACTCTTGTTATGCATTAAGAAAATGACTTTGAGAACAATCTGACAGTAACCAGAGGGGAGGTGTGAGGGGATAATGGGGGGAAAGGGGGTAAGGGATTTCAGGAACAACCATAAAGGACATGTGGACAAAATCAAGGAGGGGTGGAATCAGGGGTGGGAGGTGGGGATGGCTGGGGTGAGGGGGAGTGGTGGCAGGAAAATGCAGACAACTGTACTTGAACAACAATAAAATATTGTTGTTCAAAAAAGAAAAAGAAAATGACTTGGAAGGCATCTCACCCAAAAATCTACAACTCCACCATATCTTTTCTGTTAGACAAGTTATTCTCTCATCTATTTTTGTAGCCTCTGCTACTCTATTATAAGCTTACAAAATAAAATTATAGCATGACCCCATACAGAACAAACAAAAGAAACAAGTTGTCAAATTGGGTATACAATTGGCAATTTTATTAATATGTTATTTTTAGCAATTGTTATATAGAGGTAGAAAACAAGGTCAATCAAAATTAAGAATTTTATCCACTTTAATTTTTTGTTCCTATTACTGGTAAAAACTCGTTATTTCACTTCAGAAGCAAAACACCTGTCTGTGTACGTTGACCTATTCCAACTTCATTTTACAGGTGAAGAATTAAGGCTCAAAGAGACTAATGTTATAAAGTGGGCAAGAAGAAAAAAAAGACTGACAAATCTCGATTTGCATCTCCATCATCAACTAGTACTTGTAAAATCTTGAAGAGGTTAGTTCATTTAAGATGGCCTATCAGTAAAATGAAAGCTATCAAGTAACATTTTTAGGAGGATTAAATGAAGTAAGCATGTAAAACACTTAGCATAGTGCCTGAGTGCTACATGACTGGAGCTTAGGAAATGTTAGTCCATTCCCCTAGTTCACAGACACTTGATAAAATCTAGAATGAAAAAATGCCTTGCTTCCTCTGTTAAATGCCTGCATTATCCACTATTCCATGAAAAGAGACTGGGGAAAAGGGTGAGCAAGACAGCATAATGTAAAATATTACCACTCCAAACTTTTATGGTTTATCATTAGCCCTTCAAAACTCCCAAAATTCAATAATGATTTCTTTAGGTTTCCACCCCATTTCTTATGTTTTGTTTTTTTAATCCTCGCACGAGGATAATGTTTATTGATTTTAGAGAGGGAGAGAAAGAGAATGTTAGAGAGAAACGTCAAGTGGTTGCCTCCCGTAGGCCCCCAACCGGGGATCAAACTGGTAACCTAGGTATATGCCCTGACCAGGAATCAAAACCACAACCTTTTTTTGGTATACGGCATCATGACGTTCCAACCAACTGGACCACCCGGCCAGGGCCCCATTTCTTGCTTTTTTAGGAACAAAATTATTGCCAAGAGGATAAATCCACCCCTGAAACAAAATCATATACTCACGGGTGTGCTTAGAGAACATAAACACTAATTCTAACTAAAGTAAATGTGCTTTAAAAAGTATTCCAAAGCCAAAAATGAATGTCTATGTGCTGTGTTACATTACCTCCTCTGCTAATTTAAACTCCACCTTATCTTGGATGCATTCTACAAGTTCATTTATAAGCCAGTTGCTTAGAACTCAAAACACACTTTTGTCCAGAAACAAAGTTTTAAAGATAACTTAGGTATCAGACTATTATACAAAAACCTATTTACTCTACACAGAGCTACAAAGATAAAAATTGTTGCTGTGTTCCTAGTTCCATATGAGATGCTTCAATCGCTACAATCCAGACATGATGGTAAAAGAGGCAAGCTAATGGTGTGGGGACATATGAAAGTATATGAGTAAAGAAATCAGTTTAAGAGAATGAGAAGGAATATTCTAAAAAAGTCCTTTTCCTCCTGGTATTTAAAATGCAGAAGCTCCTGCTTAGTGACTTAGAACAGCAATTTTCAACCAGAGTGCCGCAAGAATTTTTAAAACATGCAACACCTGACTGTTTAGTCAGGGGCACTGACTTCTTTTCCCTTGTCTTGTTAAATTAAAAAAAAAAAAAATGACAACAGCTTTGGCTGGTGTAGCTCAGTGGATTGAGCCGAAGGGTCGCCGGTTGGATTCCCAGTCAGGGCACATGCCTGGGTTGCAGGCCAGGCCCCCAGTGAGGGCCGTGTGAGAGGCAACCACACATTGATGTTTCTTTCCCTCTCTTTTCCCTCCCTTCCCCCTCTCTAAAAATAAATAAAATATTTTTTTTAAAAAAAAGATCATGTTTAAAAAAAATGACAACAGCCAACACAAGCCATCTGGCGTGAATGAATCAAAATTACACCTTTTGTTTGTCAGATCTGCAAAAAATGTATGTTTTGGTGTGCCACAGGATTTTAGTGATTAGTTTATGTGTACCATGAGATGAAAAAGACTGAAAATCGCTGACTTAGAGTATTGGTTTCCAAGAGACACAGAAGATGATCCTTTGAAATGCAAGAGAAAATATAAATCCACAATTTCCTATCTGTAATTTCAAAATCCAAAACTCTTAAGTTTGTTTTTAATAAATTAGCAGCAAACTTACCTAGGTAAACCTTGATCTGACTGAACAACACGCTATATACAGTATGTAGTCTTTATTGCCTTAGTATAATTATTCACATGCTTCACGGTGGAAATATTAATGTACAGTATCCGACAGCAAAGTGCTGCTGTGTACCTCAAAGTGGGTGTTAAGTAATATGTAGCAAACATACCATATTATGGTTCTAAAATCCAAACTTTATAAACTCGACCCCGAGCATTCCGAATTAAGGGTTGTGAACTTGCATTAAAACTTTTATTAAAAAAAAAAAACAAAAAAAAAAAAACTTTTATTTTCATATTCACATTTTTTCCTAAAAAATCTAACAAGGAAATTAGGTTTTCCTTTTGTAAATTAGTGAGCTGACACTAGCACCCTCAATGGGTCACTAAAAAAAAAAATAACATGTCACACATGGAACACAAGGTGTACTCATGGTGAGGGAGAGTTTGAGAGCATGAGGGCCTAACACTGCTGTTCACCTCTGACATGAAGACACGCTGCAGTTTTTTGGTGTCCAGTTAACCAGATTTGTGTAGTATATCCTAATGATCCAAAAAGAACACATTGTTGAGTATCTTGAAACACAGTACCTAAGACTCAAAATTATAAGTTCTATATATTTTTAACAAATAATGTTTTCCAAAACTGCATACCTTTTTTGAGATGAAAAGTAGTTGTTAGTGGTATGCTTCTTAAAATTCTTTTTTAAAATTATACCTCTTTAATCTGTCCCTTCCAGGTAAAGACGATATCTGACAATAAATGGGAAAATAAATGCTGCCCAAAAGAAACCAGAGTAAACAATGTGAACTGATATTTAGAGATCATTAAATGGTCTCTCATTATATGGTTTCTATCATTATATGTTCTTTAAAGCTGAAATGTTATATATCACTAATAAACTCATTATCTGCCTCCTTAAAAAAATAACTTTTACTTTATTTTAAATTCAGTGGATTTTGAATTCATTGATTCAAAATATAAATGTGAAGCATTTCCCAATTCATGTGTAAGAAATGATTAGCATCAGAAAAGATGGAAAATTACCAACTGAATTTCAATAACAATTTTTACTTAACTGGTAAATAGGATAGAAAAATAAGATCGAGATTTGGTAAACACATTGTATTAGTGACCAGTCAGGAAACATATACCACACCAATCCAATGCCTCTAGAAATGGGGGAAAGAAATTAAAAAAAAAGAATTATTAAATGGTAAGGTGCTTAAAGAAGGGGTCCTATAGAGCAGGATCCCAGACCTTCAAAGAGGGGTTGTGACTGGCTGGTGCTGGGGCTGTTGAGACATGGGCATATCAAGGCTGTTTCCGAAGATATGCAATCTGGAATCAAATACTGATACTAAAATCCTGCTGGATGAGATGATACCAACAGGTAGAGCAAGCAAAACAAGAAAGAGCAAGTTCCTTCTTCCCCTGCAGCCTTCCTGTCTCCTCTAGTATCCCCTAGGTTGGCATAGCCAACAAGTATTCAGCTGGCAAAGGAGAAATATTGTGTGGCAAAGTGCCAGCCCAGCCTCACAGTGCATAGCTAGAGAAAAATTTATACTTAAATTGATCTAATCCATTCATTTGACAACGGAAAAAGCCACATAAAGGAAAATTTTCTGCCACACCAGATAATAAAATTATCTACAGTATCCCTTACAAACCACACATACAAACATAAATATTAAGACGCTAATTTTTCTCATAAAACAAAAGAAGATCTATAAACAAAGTAATTTTCCAGTAATTTGAATATTGGGTAAGATCTGACAGTTTTATAGCTGTTAACAGTGTCATATCTTCTGTCAAGGGCACAGCTTGGCTTCAAAGGTGTAGGATGACTGGCACTTTAGCTGCTGTTAGGAACAATAACAATGTAAAAGACTAAGAACCCCAAGTAAAGTAAAAATACAATACCATAACAGTAAAGGCTGACCACTGGAGAATCTGATGGCCTCATGTGCAGCTCAATTACTCATTTTGACAGCATAACCTCTCTTTCACAGGAATGACGTTTTCTTACAAGAGGCTTAACGCAATTATATAAAATAAAATACCTGTTGCATATCCCACACACACGCACACACACAGAAAAACAATCTCTAACAATAGTGTTACATCAATCAAATAACCATACCCCAGATTAGCATAAATTATCTAAATTTCCTTATCAATTTCCCCTCAGGAAAAGTATTACAAATGGTGATCCTTTCCGTGCTATATTATAAATGGGCCCTAACTGGTATGGTTCAATGGATTGAGCACTGGCCTGCAAACCAAAGGGTCACCAGCTCGATTCCCAGTCAGGGCGCATGCCTGGGTTGCAGGCCAGGTCCCCACTAGGGGGCTCATGAGAGGCAACCACACACTGATGTTTCTCTACCTCTCTATCTCCCTCCCTTCCCCTCTCTAAAAATAAAATAAATAAAATCTTTAAAAGAGAAAAAGGTATCAAAGAAGAAAAAAGTACTCAATAGTGCCAAATTAAAAAAAAAAGTTCTAGCAAGTGCGACAAATCCACAGCAAACGCCAAGTACTGAAACATTTTTTTATCCATTCATCAACTGGTGTACATTTGGGTTGCTTCCACTTCTTGGCTGTTACAAAGAAAGCTGCTGTAAACATTTCTGTACAGGTTTTTGTGGGGGCATATGTTTTCATTTCTCTTGGGACTATACCTAGAGTGGAACTGTCAGGTCATACGATACTAACACCTGAGGAGTTTGTTAGAAGCACCCCAAAAAAAGCACTCTTTTCTAGGTGTGGAAGAAAAGTACAAAGAACTGTCCCCAAAACAGCTTGGACCAACAATACCAGGCAGTTTTTTAATAAACCTAATCATTTATACCCTTAACTTTTGTTATGCATACCCACAAGGGTAGAAAGAGCCTTAATAGGAAACCCAAATTCATTTTCTCCACTCTTTTTCAGGTAACAATACTGTAGTCAAGTGACCACAAAACCACCATTAAGTAAAAACGCATTTCTCCCTAAATCCTATAAAATCAGTACCTAAATGATAAAAGGTCAACTATACTTTATTACTTATACTTTATTACAGACTTCCCACAGTTAACTCCAAACTAATTCAATAATAACATATATTTGCACCATCTTCTTGCTCACTACAAATCAGTCAAATATATTTGGATACAAGATAGAAGTTATATCATTCAAATATACACTATATTCTTCTTCTCGAGGTTTGACTAGCATACACCATAAAGCTTATTTGCCAAAAATATTACAGCCCCCACATAAAACCCTAACACAAGTCTCCAATATGCAATAAGCAAATATAATAAAGATTCACAATGACTCAATCACTCTTGAATCCTTAACTCTCAGAAAAGCGTCATAATATTTTATTTTAAAGGTTAACCATTTCTTAGTTTCCAAATATACTGTAATGAATTTTATGTTCATATGTGTGTATAAATAGGGAACAAAGAATGAATAATCAAAGACAATCTCACTTGTCCTTGCGGTAAACATCACAAGATTTTTAAAAATTAATTATGAAATATGTCAAGCACAAAAAAGGCATAAAAATCTAACAAATACCTATGTGCCCACCACCGAGTTTAAGACATAAAACATTACCGAAATAGTTATAGCCCCTGGAGTACTACCATTGACGGCATTCCACTGCCATCAATATACAAATATCCACTCCCTGGAATTCAGCCTTTATTCTTACTTTTTTGGTATACTTTTACCACACACATACATATTCCTAAACCAGTAAGTCTCAATCACATTCTTAAACCAATGAGGATCAGGGGCAATTTTGCTCTGCATGAGATATTTGGTAATGTCTGGAAATATTTGGGATTATCATGACTACAACTAGTGGATAGTGGCCAGGGAACCTGGCCCACTGCACAGAACAGCACCTACAAAGAATTATCTCATCAGTCCAATACAGCAATAGTGCCAAAGCTAAGCAACCTTGCTCTACACAATAAACAATATTGTTTTGCACTTTAACACACCATAGATTCTCTTTCCCAAGAAACTTTATTTTCCTGCTTTATTTACTTAACATTAATTTTCTCTTCTGTACAGAACTTCACTGTATAAATTCACGGTTTGTTTATCCATTCTTCTGTTGATGCTCCTTTAAGTTTTTTTCCAATTTTTTGCTTTTACATAAAATATTACTGTGAATGTTCTTATACAAGCCTCTTTATGTCTAGGGCAGTGATTTTCAAAATGTGGTTCTGGAACTCCTAGGGTAGTCCCCAAGACACTTTCAGGGGCTTCATGAGATCAAAAGTTATTTTCATAACAATACCAAGACTATATCTGTCTTTTTTCATGTTGGCATTGCAATAGTGGGTAAAAATGCTGGTGATTTAGCCAAGTTAAAACACTCAAATGAAACTTACGTACCTGTACCTGCTGATATAACGCACTTCTTAGTGCAAAACATCAGTCTATGGTATTCACACCTAAAATATATAACCTGGATTTAATCATGAGAAACCATTAGACATATCCAATTTAAGAGATAGTTATACAATTATTGGTTAAGGTCAAGGGCATGAAAGACAAAGACAGACTGAGTAACTGGTCCAGATTGGAAGAGACTGAATAACAACTAAATGCAATGTGTGATCCTGGACTGGATCATGTGGAATGATTTTTCATTTAAACTGTTTCATTTTATATCATTATACCAATAGAGGGGAAAAGAGTCTAAGCTGTTGAATCATTTCTTTGTGTTAAATATTTTTCTCAAGTGGAAGATAAGTATAGGGAACACCTGATATATTTTTGTTAACATCTCATTTCACATGTAAGGTTTTATCAGAGATTTATCCATTAACGCAGCAATGAGTCAATGTCTTTGATTCATAAAATTTCAGGGATCTGTTTGTTATCGATTCTAGAATTTTTATACAATATGATGAAGTGAAAGTTTGCTCTCACAAAACAAAGATCTGATTTATTTTAGATCTTATAATAATTCATAAAAATCATTTATCCTTAATACTATATTCAGTAGTCCTGACCCGTGTTGGTTGGGCATCATCCCACAAAGCAAAAGGTCACTGTTTCCACTCCTGGTCAGGGCACATGCTTGGGTTACAGGTTGGGTCCTGGGTAGGGCACATAGGAGAGGTAACAGAGTGATGTTTCTCTCCCTCTTCTCTCCCTCCATTGCCCTCTCTCTAAAAATAAATAAAATCTTTAATATGTATACTATATTCAATAGAAAATAGTTCAAATTTAAAATCTGATTATTTTTAGAATGTACAAATAAGCTACTTCTAACGAAGCCTAACATCCTGAATGCGGGCGGACCAGGTACACAGCTATCGTTAGCAGCAATAGAAAAGGGATATGAATACAAGTCAACTGAGTTTTTGAGCAGATAATTCCTAAAATTGTGTTTCTTAGCTGGCTTGTTAAACATTGAAAAAGATGTATGTGCAGGACCAAAAGAAACGATTTCAACAGTACAAAAAGGGGCAGCCATTGTTAGAAGTTTCTTGTGTATTCTTATACTCTATTCATTGTAAGTATATATATTAATATACTGTAAATCCACTACTCTTTTAAAGCACAAATGGCAATACACTATATTGTCTTCTATACTTTTGGTTCATAACTTATTAATAAGTATTGGTGATTGTTCCACGTTAGCACCTATTCTTTCATAGCTGCATAGTATTCCAGTGACTGGATGCAATTTTTTATTTAACCAGTACTTTTTTTGATGGGCATTTATATTGCTTCAGGTCTTTTTACTTACAAAGATACCGTGAAAAAAACCCTCCTATGTGTATCTTTATGCATTGTGCTGAGTACATCTGAAGTGGAATGGCATCCAAGGATACACATATTTAACATTTTGATAGATACTAACTGCCCTCAAGACATTTTACCAATTTACATTGCTAGCAACGCTGTATGAGGAATACCTGTATAAGGCAAACACTGTTTCTGCACATTCTTAAACTTTTAATCATGCTAGCTCAAGCTAAAGATTGACCAGAACTCAAAAAGTTGGAGGCATCTTGGGATCTGTATTGTAGGTTTATAGGAAAACTTAAATATCTTTCTAGGGTAAAGGTAATGTGTAACAAATCCTGTACTACAGACATTTGTTAAAGGGATATTAGTGTTGTGTAGTATGGAGTATATCCATCCTATAAATAGTTTCACTATCTTACATAAAGCAGATGTTTTTCAGAGATAATTGTTTTAAGATGTTAGTTTAATTTATAAGATTATTCCACACATTATTTAATTTGTTGGGTATAGCAATTCATCTCGTTCAACTGATTCTTTTACTAAACATTTTAAAAGCATTCCTAGATGCAGGGCAGCTCGACTTCTTGTGAAATACTGGAACAAATCACATCTCTTGTTCTGGTTTTGCACCAGGACTATAACACTACTTTCCATGTTTTCTTTTACCTTCAAAATATTTGATATGAAATATCCATTGGCATTATATTACACTTTGAAGACTTAATAAGTATTACATTATATACAGTACCTGATATTTATTTACATACTAGTTTAAAAAATTAAACTTTTTTCTGAAATAATTTCAGGCTTACAAAGTTCCCTTTGGCCCTGCAGCCAGAGTCTTCAAGTGTTAACGTCTTATAATAAAGTACAATTATTGAAACCAGAAAAATAACAGTAACACATTATTAACTAATCTGCAGACCTTACTGAGATTCCACCAGCCGTCCCACTAACGTCGTTTTTCTGGCCCAGGATCACACACTGCACTTAGTTGTCATTCAGTCTCTTCCAATCTGGGCCAGTTACTCCAAGTCTTGTGGGAGGAGGGCGAGACTGAGATCTCAAAAAAAATCGGAGGTACCAAGGGCCCCTCGGCAATTATAACCGGTCAACTAAACACCAGATGGCAAGGCAAGCCTCCCTTCGGACAGTTACCACTTGGAGTCTTGATTAATTTCAATAGCTTATTAGACAGATCTCTCCAGATCCCTTCCCTAGAGGAGGAGGAGGAGGAGGGGAACCGTCTGTTGTCTTCCCAGTGCTTTGTGTCTTCCAGGCTTGAACGCATCCTGGTGATGGTGCTGACCACCATTTCCCTTGATGATGGGCGGCAGGGAATAGGGGTTCTTCCCTAAAATTCCCTTTGGCTCTCTCTCTCCCCTCCCGCTCCCTCCGGCGGGGCGCTGCAGGAGAGGCACTCTACCAAGGCCTTCTCCCAGGCCCGCCGCCCGACGCCCACCCAGCCTCGACCCTCCCACAAGCGCGCAGGCCCCGGGCCAGGTGGCAGCGGCTTACCCGTGGGCGCGCTGTCCAGGATGCGCAGGTCGTAGGCCCCGGAGCAGCGGTAGTTGGCGGCGGTACCGTTGTCCCACACCACCACCACCTCCTCCGGGCTCTCGAAGCTCCGGACTGTGCCCACATGGCCCTCGCCGCCGTCTTGCTTCCCCCACTTCCAGTCCGGGCCGCGGACCACCCGGGCCCCGACCCCTTCCACCATCACCCGGTTATTCCGGGAGTTACTCATCGGGGCCCGAGCAGTGGGCTGCTCCGCCGCCTCCGCCGCCGCCGCCGCCGCCGCCGGGGGGCCCGTGAGGCAGTTGGGCCCGGGCCGGAAGCGAGCCCCGGGGGATGTGGGAATAACTCACGGGGACGGCGGCACGATCCCCGCCGAGCCCACAGCCGTTCCGCAGCCGTGCTCGCCGCCGCCGCCGCGCCCCCTCTCACACTGGAGTCCCGACCACAGTAGCTCAGAAGCGGCGGCGGCGGCGACGGGTGGACCAGGGGGAGGGGGCCGTGGGCGGGGACTCGTTGGCTTCCCCCGCGCTCCCGGGCGGGCTACAGCGACGACAGCCAGGAAACCACGCTCTCCCCGAGCCGGGAAAGCGGGGAGCCGAGGGAGGCTACCCCGGGGGCGACGTCCAGGGCGGCGGGGCACAAGTTTAACTGCCGGCCCTTTTTCTCCCCCGGCCTCTCGCTCTGGGGTGTGCGTCCGGGCCAGGGCTGGGGCCGCCTCCACCCCTGTGGGCAGCGATGGTACCTCCCGGCGTCCGGCGAGCGCCCGGACCCAGGAGCTCCCTTTTCTCAGCCCCCACGCACGCCGCCGCCGCCGCCGCCGCGCTCCGCCCAGCCAGAGTCCCCTCCGAGCGGGAGCGGCTCTGCGTCCGGATACTGACCCACCCAAGGCCGGAGCGGGACCTTCTCGGAGTGACTAGGAGGGGCCCTGAAAAGGCTAGAAAGGGTTTTGGAGAGTTGCGCCACCCGGGAGAGAAAGAAAAATCGACCCCTAAGCTTCAGGCCAGGGCCCAGTATGAGTGCGCATGCGCGGGGCCCGTAAAAAAAAAAAAATAAAAATAATTTTAAAAAGTTGAGGGTAAACGCCCAGCTTCAGCCTGGCGAGGTGGAGGGGCGGCTCCCTACCATTGCTAACCCTTGGTGCTGGGCATCTCATTATTTGTGAAGAAAGGTCTGGGGCGTTGAACTCTGGCTGGTGGGCCTGGAGGTGGGGCTAGAGGAAGAAAGGGTAGGGATGCTCCCTGGGCTGCAGAAGCTGGGTAACTATGATGAGGTCAGTCTTTCATTAAGTTCTAGAGTTCTGGTGTACCTAGGTGTACTAAGCGTGAATTTGGGATTACTTGCTGTTTTAGTCTTTTTTTAGTGGGACTAGGAATAGGACAGTTTATGGCACAGACTAAAGGCAACTTGTACTTTTGTATGTGCAAATTTTTAAAGTATATTTTATCAATTATACTATTACAGTTGTCTCATTTTTTTCTCCCCTTTGTCCCCCTGCACCCCCCTCCCCACTAGCATTCGCCCACTTGGTTCATGTCCATAGGTCGTGAATATAAGTTCTTCAGCTTCTCCATTTCCTATACTATTCTTAACCTTCTGTCAATTTTGTAACTACTAATTATGCTTCCTGTTCCCTATACCTTTTCCCCCATTATCCACCATCCCCTTCCCGTGTAATAACCCTCCATGTGATCTCCATTTCTTTGATTCTGTTCCTGTTCTAGTTGTTTGCTTAGCTTGTTTTTGCTTTGTTTTTTTCCATTTGGTTGTTGATAGTTGTGAGTTTGTCATTTTACTGTTCATAGTTTTGATCTTTTTCTTAGATAATATTCCTTTAACATTTCATGTAAGGGCTTGGTGATGATGAACTCCTTTAAGATGACCGTACTTATCGGGGAAGCACTTTATCTGCCCTTCCATTCTAAATGATAGATTTGCTGGATAGGGTAATCTTGGATATAGGTCCTTGCCTTTCATGACTTGGAATATTTCTTCCAAGCCCCTAATCTCCTTTTCTCTTGCTGCTTTTAAGATTCTGTCCTTATCTTTAACCTTGGCTAACGGAATTATGATGTGGCTTGGTGTGTTCCTCCTCTGGTACAACTTCTTTGGGACTCTCTGAGCTTCCTGGAAGTCCATTTCCTTTGCCAGATTGGGAAAGTTCTCCTTCATTATTCGTTGAAATACATTTTAAATTTCTTGATCTTCTTCTTCTTCTGGCATCCCTATGATTTGGATGGTGGAACATTTAAAGTTGTCTTGGAGGTTCCTAAGCCTCTTTTTATTTTTTTGAATTCTTATTTCTTCATTCTGTTCTGCTTGGATGTTTGTTTATTTCTTCCTTCTGGTCCAAATCGTTTATTTGAGTCCCAGTTTCCTTCCGTTCACTCTTGGTTCCCTGTATATTTTTCTTTATTTCACTTTGCATAGCCTTCACTTCTTCCTCTATTTTGCATCTTTACTCAGTCATTTCTGTGAGCATCCTGATTACCAGTGTTTTGAACTCTGCATCTGATAGGTTGGCTATGTCTTCGTCGCATAGTTTTTTTTCTGGAGTTTTGATCTGTTCTCTCATTTGGGCCATATTTCTTTATCTCGGTGTACCTGTTATGTAGTAAGGGGCAGAGCTTTAGGTATTCACCAGGGTGGGGCAACACACGTTGCTATATTGTGGCGCTGTATGGGGGGGAGAGGTCATAGAGGGAACAGTGCCACTTGCTGGGTTTTTGCCCCACTTTCAGTCACTTCCCCTGCTACCCACAAGCAAATTGGGCCCTTCTGGTGCTGATTCCCAGGTGGGTAGGTTTGTGTGCGTTTTAGGACCCTGTGGGTTTCTCCAAGGAACTGTCCTGTGAGGCTGGGAGTTTCTCCCGCCTCTGCAACCCCCGTAGATTTTTACAGCCAGAGGTTTTGAGGCTTTAGTTTCCTGCACTGGAACTGTGGGTTATGCGGTCTGTCTTGCTCCCAAGTTGTTCCTCCTGGCTCATCCTGCGAATGTGGAACTGCCTGGTCCACCAGCTGCTGCCTTGCTGCATGTCCTCTCCACCCTGGCTGCACATCTCCACCCCTCCTAATGGTCTGGATGAATGTTTCTTCTTTAACTCCTTGGTTGTCGGACTTCCATACAGGATTTTCTGGCAGTTCTGGGGTTTTTTTTTGTTTTAAATTTGTTCTTGTCCTTCTTTTGGTTGTGTGAGGAAACACAGCATATCTACCTGCACCTCCATCTTGGCCAGAAGTCTGTGTAAATTGACAACATTTCTAATGAGAGTGAGTGGTTTGAACAGAATGATATGTGTCTTCCTTTCATGCAGAGTCAAGGTGGTAAGTAGATTCCAAACATCACGAGCTTCCAGGAAAATTTACAAGCACCTTGCCCATTGATAACTCCCTTACCCACAACATAATTCAGCCCCAATTGCAAAATACAACTTTGAAACGAAAATAAGAGAACTCAAAGAGTGATTTATGGCTGCTGCTACTTAAGTAACATTATGATATGTAGGGTTTTAAATCATTGTTTCACAGCCCAGCGTGGATGCATTGTAAAGCATACCGTTGTCTTTCCTGAAAGGCAAGGGAGGAGGGAAAACTCCAGTGTAATTGAATAGTCAAGTGGGAAGAACAGGGTGTAAAATGTAACCAATGAAGTATGTAGTGAAGTAAATAAAATGTTTTAAATTGTGCATGTAAATAAAACAGGAAAATACTGTTATGGAATCCCAAAGGCCAAGTGGAGCTAATTTTAGAAACTAAACAGATAAAATGTTTGCTCATAATAGGCCAGCCAAATTCTAATAATTTCGACCATTTTCATCCCAGAAATTTTTAATATGCTATTGCTGGAGTTACTCAACTGCAACTATTCAATTAAGGACACTTAAGTGTTCCTGCTCTGCCAACTCTTTCTTCTTTCTCTGGGATCTTTTATGGTTTTCTTCTTTCCTTGTTAACCAGTTAAATTGATCACATGAATTAACAAGTTGATAAAAAAGATTTTAGAAAAAATTGTAGCCACTGCACAAATTATACTTGTCATTGGCTTTGTAGAGTAAGTTGATTCAAGTAAAGGCCAACAGAGATATGAAGACTCAGTAGGGCAACTTTGTGTTTTATATCAAACACAGTATATTAATAATTGTTTTCAGATGCTTAATTGTGTTTTAGCTCACCCAGGAATTTTATACTTACTAAGATATAGTCAAATATTTAGATAGAATTTTATTCTTAACACCAGAGATTAGTTATAATAACCTTAAATTGTTTTGCCCTTAGAATGGAAAAGGATCTTAACAGGTGACCTATGCCAGATCTTCCCCAGTGGTTTTCTTTTCTTTCCCTCTCCCCAAACTCCTCTGTTCTTACCCTGTAAGAGGGTTTGGTACCCTAGATACCACAATATAGCAAGGCTATATTCCTTCCCTTCCTTCTACCTTTTCAGGGGCTTGACAAAAACTCACTAAAACCTCTGGAGTACACTAAGCACAAATACGAAAACCTGAAATTAGCCCAGTCCCTACATTTTATAAGAAGAAAAATGAGGCCAGGACTGAGTAACCTATCCAGGATTACAGAGAAAGTTATAGAGCCCATCTAATACTGGATATATTTCTCTATAAATAAATACTCTCTTATCTATCTATCACCTTATTAAATTCATTGTAAATTTACAATGCTATCATATTGCTAAGACTATTCCAAGACCCTTAAATTAGTATAGCTTACCAATGGTCTCTAAATGTTTTGATCATACATCCTTTCATTTCAAAATTTTTGAGCATGTACTTCCAATATAGATATATTATGTATACTTATTTATGTATAAATTATATGCATTACCACATTGTGTTATAAAACATAAAATACAGATTATAAGAGGATAAATATAAAATACTTAGAAAAGTTTTGATACTTTTTTCCCTCACTCCAGTAGATCATCTTCTGCTTTCCTAGATGTTTACATTGGTATTCTCCAAAGTAGACACACCCCGATTTGACCACTGTGTCATACATGTGTCTGTCATGTTTAGAACCCATTCACTCTATACATATGTTTGCTTATATGCCAATTTGTTCAGAAAAATATTTAGGGTCACTCAAAACTAGTATGATTTTTATTTCAACCATAAGTAAGATAAAATACATAAATCCTTGCCCCAGAAATGAAGTAGTTTTGCTATTCGCCTACTATTCTACTACTATGAATAAATTTGTGGCTGCTTTACAGTTTACAGAAATGTATAATATTTGGAGAGCACCTTTATAATTTGGAGTTATATCTAGCACATATCACTCAGTCACATTCCATAGTTTAGAATTGAGCAACATCTAACTGAAAGGGAAGAAAAATGTAGCTTAGCTGGATACCTATGAAGAAAAGTATATTGTCTAGTGTCCACTTAGGAAAATAAATCACTCTAAATATTCAAAAAGAAGGAATTTAATCCAGCAACTTGTTTACAAAATGTTGGAAGGGCTGCAGAAACAAAAAGAGATTAATAACTACTGGAACACTATCCGCTAGGACTAGAGGAGGAAAAGAGAAAATGATGTTTTCTAGGACCCATGACCACTGTGTCAATGAGGCTGCAGATATTGGAACCTGTGCTGTTTTGTAGTAAGCTGGGAGCCCAGGCTCATGCTGAAGCTGCAGGGGGCCAGGATCCCAAAGCCCCTAAACCATGGTCACTACCACTGCCAAAGGAAGAGCTCTGTGAGTGCAGGGCACACACGCTCCACCGCTGCAATCCCTGGAACCTGAGTAGGAACCCAGAGCTGCTGGAAATTCCTTCAGAAGCAGGAAACTTAAAAAAAAAAAAAAAAAAAAGGCTTCCCTTCTAGTCAATTAGTGTCCCATTAATCTGCAACAAATAACAGGAATAGTCTACCCTGCTGGGTACTCAGCACCATTCTCACCGTTCTACCAAACTTAAACTTCTACATAAAGAAATAGATAGCATCATGCACTTGTCTAATAGAATGCAACTATTTTACTTAAAAAGAAGATACCTTCGCCCTCTCTCCCCAAAAGGAGAGAGCATCTCACTACCAGAGCTAGAGTTTTTCTAATCATATGGATCAAAAAATGACTTAAATAAGGTGCCCATCACTTTAATTCACTGTGATTGGTAGCCACCACCAAAGATCTATATGAGTTAAGACATTCTGACTGCCACCGTGGTCCTAGCACCCATTTTAGCAACTGTATTTACCTAGTTGCAGGTGGTTAAGCACTGACACCTGCCCTCTGTTGCTCTGTCTTGAAATCAAGGAATCTATTTCAGTGGTGAAATCTCTAACCATCACCCCTGACCCACAGATGGTAGCCATCAATGAGCTTGTTAAAGATTCTGGGATTCACCCTGTCCCAGTGACTCAGTTGGTTAGAGCATCATCCCCTACACCGAAAGGTTGTGGGTTCGATTCCCTATCAGGGCACATACTGAGGCTGTGGTTTTAATCCCTGGTTAGGAGGTGTATAAGAGGCAACCAGTCAATGTTTCTCTCTCACATCAATGTTTATCTCTCTCTTTTTCTCTTTCTTTAAAAAATCAATTTAAAAAAATATATATATCTTCAGGTGAAGATTTTTTAAAAAAGGATTTTAGTGGTCCCCTCATCAATGCATTTCTCAATGTCTTAGTAAAAAGAGTATTCTCTGGGGCAACTTTTCCTGCTCCCAAAGCTTTGGGTTTCCTTCCTTGAAATTATACCAGGGAAGTTTTGGTGTTTGAACCTACTGAAAGTAAACCACCACTAAGTCCTTTTTTCAGTCAACTGACCTGCTTCTTTGTGGGGGAGCTTTGTCCAACAGAGCTTTCCTGGACACAGTGAATGAAAGTAAATCTACCAAGACATGATCTGCTTGGGGAGGAAAGGCTGACCAGTCTCTCAGAGGAGAAAGGTCTGGAGCCTCTCTCTCAATGGGCTTTTATTGAGTGTAGCTTGCATAGGAATGCATATCAAAGAAAGGAGGTATGGTTTACAGATAACATTTCTGGGATCACGGGGGTTCTTTTGAGTCAGGGTCTGGTAGACAGGGTGATGCCAATCGGCTGTAAAACCTTGGGAAAGAAATTTATTTTGTGCTTGGATGCTTAACATTAAATTGAAGGCATTCTTAGCAAAACAGGTTTCACAGGACTTTATGAATTCTTTCTTAGGCCTGATCGCTCCCACCAGGAACCGTCCATTCTGGCATAGGGCTGCACCCCCTTTAGCATTGTTTCAGGCCTGAATCAGGCAGGGGAAGCAAGGCAGCCAAGACATTGGGAGACTTTTTACAGATAGAATGAGGACCCAGGCTATGTCAAAGCTGAGGGGTAAGGGTCTTTTGTCCCTCCTCCACAATCCCCTAAATCCTTCCCTGATGGCCCCTTCTTGACCATGCCTGTCTTAGGTTGTTCCTTCCTTGAGGAATCTTACCCATCATTGATTGTCCAGTCATCCTCCAGGGGCCAAGCAGGGTGAAGTAAAGGGGCACAGGCTGTGCCCCTGCCGGGAGAATAAATTTTGTCTCTTTAGTGGCTTATGGTCCCAAGTTCCCCTAGCCGTGAGGCTTTTCTGCCTGTTGGCGGGGTTACAGCTTCTGAAACCAGGCAGGATGGTTCCCAACACTTCTTGAGCTAAGTATTATATCTAGAAAATTCTGGTAAGTGCTTCCATGTTGGTAAGTTCAGTCCAGTCCAATGTTAAGTTCTGTGCTTTTTGTTTTTTTCTGGCACTTGTAGAATCCATTCCTACACATATTCTTAGGTCTCTGACAATATAAATTTGCCATATCTTGCGATTGCAGGGGGTTGGGAGCAAGGGTATAATCTAGCTTCTCCCAGGTCAAGCAAGGAACTACCTCAGATGAATTTGCTACAGGGTCTTCAGTCAAAGGAAGTCTAGTGCCCTCGGACACCAGGAAAAGGGATGTTTTGGTTGGCAAAGAAACATCAGAGGAATGAAATACTACTCTTCAATAAAAAAGAACAAACTTAATGTACCTAACAAGTTGGCTGGGTCTCAAGTGCATTATCTCAAAGGATTACATACTATATAATTTCATGTATGTAACATTTTGAAGTAACAAAATTATAGTGATAGAGAATAACAGATCAGTAGTTGCCAGGCATTAGACTTGGGGGAAAGGGGTGACTATTAAGGGGTAACACAAGACTTTCTTTGTGGCCCTGACAGGTGTGACTCAGTGGATTGGGAGTTGTTCTGCAAACCAAAAGGTCACAGGTTTGATTCTCAGCCAGGTTACATTCCTGGGTTGCAGGCCAGGTCCTGGGTTCTTAATTGATGTTTCAGGCACCCAATCAATGTTTCTCTCACCCATTGATGTTTCTCTCCCTTTCTTTCTCCCACCCTTCTCCTCCCTATAAAAATAAATAAATGAAATAATTTTTTAAAAGAGTTTCTTTGTGGTAAAGAAACAATTCTGAATCCTTATTGTGGTGATAGTTACAGATTCCACACATATGATAAAATTTCATAAAACTATACACCCCCCAAAAAGGAATGCATGTAAAAACTGGCAAAATCTGAATACAATCCTTACCTAAGTTAGTAACATTAACCAATGTTTCCTAGTTTGTATGAGATACTATGGTTATGTAAGATCTTATCATTGGAGGAAACTAGGCAAAGGGTACATGGGAACTCTAAGAATTTTTTTTGCATCTTATTATGAGTCTTAAATTACTTTATAAAAAAAGAAATGAGTAGAAAAGAGAAAGAAGAATGTAAGGGGAACACAGTGGTTCAAGTTTGTCAGATTTGTCTTAATCCACCGAAATGTCTTCCTTCTAAGTCTCAGGGTCTCACTTTTCCCCAGTCCATGCCTTAGAAGGGATTCTGGTTCCTCAGTGATATCATTGCACAGATGAGTTAACCAACCCTGGTATCTCCTTGCTTCTCTGCTTCTAGACTTCTTTCATATGAGATCATAGATGCCCTTCATGTTTAAATTGTTTTTTATTCTTCTTGTTCAGTTTTCTTTGTAACTTGAAGCTGAATGCAATCCTAACAATTTATATTCTACATAATTAGTATATTGGTTAACAAATTTACTCTCTAGTGACTTCCATCCTCTTCCTTTCTGAAATTATTGTTTCTAAACAAAACAATGTTATATGAGTTGGAAACTTTTCATTTCAAAAAACAGAAAACTCAATTCAAATTGGCTTAACCAAAAGAAAAAATCTATTAGATCATATAAATGAAAACAAAAAACAAAAACAGAAGCTCTAGGTTAATGTGTTACTGACTTATGAGCTCAAACAGCATCTGCAGGATTCAGTTTTTCTTGAGTTCTCGTTTCTGCCATTCCTTTTCTTGGCTTCCTTTGTAGTCACCGAGTGGCTGCAAGCTCCTGGCTTCATTCATCCTTACTACTAGAAGTTCCAACAGGAAAGATGTTCTCCCGAACCCCCAATCTCCCAACAGTCCCAGCAAATGTCTTCTCTGACACAATGACTCTGAATGGATCACATACCTATCCTTGAATCGAACTGTGAAGTTATTATGGGCCTGGGTTTATGTCACTTTGTCAGTTGGGTGTG
>PVJI01017675.1:0-35076 GCA_004026765.1 Micronycteris hirsuta | reverse complement strand
TCTTGAAGTAGGGACATGCGGCAGCCAGCACGTTACGGTTGCAGGAAAAAAGACGGCCTGTGCCAGGCCCACTGCCAGGCGTCACCACCTCGATGGTCACATCACACAGCAGCCGCGCATCATAGAAGGACTTGAGCTGTGCCAGCAGGGCTGCAGAATGAGCTGTGTCCTTCAGCTCTTCCGGGCCCGTGAAAAAAGCTGAAACCGAGGGTTTGGAAATCCTCTTGGGCCGCCTCCCACCACGGGGACTGGCAAGGCGGCGGGAGCGCGGGGCGTCTTCCCGGGACTGCATGGTGGAGATGGCGGCGGGTGCTGAAGCCGAGAACCGTTGCTAGGGCCGGGCTCTGGCTTCTCCTCACCCAGCTCTCTCCGGTCAAAAAAAACAAAACAAAACAACAACAACCCACAAACAAACAAAAAACGGCGTCCCTGAGTAGACGATCTAGCGGGGGCCGCACCTACCTAACTCAGCCCTACGCTGCGGTACCGCCTCCCTTTATAGCGTCGGGACTGCCTGACTCACCCTTTTCCAGTTCCACGCCCTTTCTCGTCCTCAGCTCAGCACGCCCTCACTGAACCGGGTGGGCGAAACCCGGAGAGCCCCCGCAGCCGCGGTGGCAGTACTGGTTCAAATCCTGAACTGCAACTCCCAGATTGCCTTTCGCGCCGCTAGGTGAGCCGGGGCCGATGGGCTAAAAGCCGCTTTGCATGTTGGGAGTAGTAGTTTGAGTAATATCGCGAAGGTTTTTAGGTAGACCTGCTTTGGCTAGCAAAATTAGAAAAGAGTTAGTTCTAGATCTGATAGTTTAAAGCTTCGGCTTTGAAATCGAGGCTAGAAGCCCCGTTTTAGTATTCATTAATTATGTCATTTGTATTTAAGAACTTTTCTCTCTGTAAAATAAGAAAAATGTTATTCATAGGGTTACGTTTGGATAGAATAAGATAAATTGCATAAGGGACAAGAAGTTTCAATAAATATTTGTTGGTTAGAACAGTAATTGTTTACACCGTGCCTGGTATATAAAGATTTAATTATTGTTAGCTTTCCTTTTAGAATTTATAAAAATGAGACACCCCCTTATTTGAAACCATGAGCAGTTTCTGTAAAGGAATCTTCCAGTTTTTCATATTGCTTCTTTTGAAAGTTTGTGAAGGGCATTTAACATAGTTTCAATACTAACCAATATGCATAGGTTAAGATGTCTCAGAAAAAATGAGGTCCTAGAGAACAACATTTATAGATGGCCTCAAATATACAAATCAGGGATATAAATAGATTGGGCCAGTATCTCACCAAATCAACACTTTATCTCCTAGGGAACATGATTACTTTTATGGCCTCTTAATATGAGTGTTTTCAAGTTGTCTAATATTGCTCCTTTCCCGTTCTAAAAATCAGTTGAAGATTCTAAAATTGTGTTTTAATTTCTGTGTTTGATATGTCTTTATTTTTTACTTTAACCTAAGCAATGTTCTACCAAACTCCAATTTTTAGCATTCCAAGCTATTGTAACTGCATTGGATGTTGCCAAATACGTCACAATTATTTTTTTTCTCCCCTTATGAATGGAACTTTTTTTGGAGATTTTAAAAAATTTTTATTGCATTTTTTTACATAACCTTTTAGTCCCCTTATGCTCCCCTTCCCCCAGCAACCACCACACCGTTGTCCATGCCCATGTCCATGAGTCCTTTTTCCTTTTTGCTCGATCCCCCCACCCCCTACACCACCCCCTAGCCAGCTATCATCCTGCTCTCCATCTAAGAGTTGGTCCCCATTTTCCTTCTTAGTACAGTTTGTTCATTAGATTCCACATATGAATGAAATCATATGCTACTTGTCTTCTCTGAGTGGCTTATTTCACTTAGCATAATGTTCTTTAGGTCCATCCATACTGTTGCAAAGAGTAGAATTTTCTTTTTTATGGCCAACTAGTATTACGTTGTGTAAATGTCCCATAGGTCTTTTATCCACTCATCTGATGATGGACACTTGGGCGCTCCCATAACTTGGTGGCTGTAAATAATGCTGCAATGAACATAGAGGTGCTTATGTTCTTTCCAATCAGTGTTTTTGGTTCCTTCTGATATATTCCCAGAAGTGGAATTGCTGGATCCAAAGGCAAGTCCATTTTTTAATTTTTTGAGGTAGCTCCATACTGCTTTCCACAGTGGCTGCGCCACTCTGCATTCTCACCAACAGTGCAAAAGGGTCCCCCTTTTTCCATACCCTCACCAGCACTGGTTGTTTGTTGCTTTGTTGATTTGTTGATGATAGCCGTTCTGACAGGTGTGAGATGGTATCTCATTGTGGTTTTAATTTTCATTTCTTCGATGATTAGTGATGTTGAGCATCTTTTCATATGTCTATTGGCCATCTGTATGTCCTCTTTGAGGAAATGTCTATTCAGGTCTTTTGCCCATTTTTTTATTGGGTTGTTTATTTTTTTGGTGTTGAGTTTTGTAAGTACTTTGTAAATTTTGGATATTAACAGTGACTATGTATCAGTCACTGTTAACAGTGACTGATACATCAGTGTGTATTAACAGTGACTATGTATTAACAGTGACTTATGTATCAGTGACTATGTTCTCCCATTCTGTGAATTGTCTTTTTATTTTGTTGTTTATTTCCTTTGCTGGGCAAAAACTTTTTAGTTTGATGTAGTCCCATTTGTTTATTTTTCTTTTCTTTCCCTTGCTTGGGGGTATATACATGATTAAAAAATGCTATGAGCAATGCCTGAGATTTTGCTGACTTTTCTTCTAGGATTTTTATGATTTTGTCTAACCTTAAGTCTTTGACCCATTTTGAATTTATTCTTGTGTGTAGTGTAAGAAGGTGGTCTAGTTTCATTTTTCTGCATGTATATGTCCAATTTTCCCAACACCATTTATTTGGAATTGTTTTTTATTAAGAATTTTTTTTTAAATTGGTTTTAGAGAGAGGAAAAGGGAGAAAGAGGAAGAGGCAATGTGAGAAATAATGATTTGTAGTTCTGTTTATTGATGTATTCATTGGTCAATTCTGGATGACACGCTAACCAACTGAACTCCCTAACCAGGACCTTTCATTAAGAAGTTTTAATGAGAATTTTAAATTAAAATATTTTAACAAACAGACCTTGTATTGTATAAAAGTACAAGCTCCTCAGAGCTTGGTATTCATACATATATGCCCTGAAATTTCTTAAATTTATATAATAGAGTTAATGCTTTACAAATAATATACATACTTGTATATGTGTGTATATACGAGAGTGACCCCTCAAAATCCAGAATTATCTTTTGGGGGTCCATTGTAGTATAGGCTTCCCCCTGCTAGGTAGTGTTCTAGGAACCCACCTACGTCAGTGCACCGGCTGACATTGTTGTGAGAGGTTGCATTTGGCTTCAGTGAATTTTTTTGGAAAATTCTTTCAACGCGTTTGCCCATTTCATGATGGCTGATTTATGACGCATCTGCCCACACCATGCTGAGTGTTGTGCAGTTTTTTACTCAAAACAGCATGACCCCCTTGCCCTACCCACCCTATTCACCCGATCTCACCCCAAGCAACATTTTGTTTGTTTCCCCAGATGAAAGAAGTCCTCAAAGGGAAACATTTTGCCTATATGTAAGAGGTGAAACAAAAACAACGGCAGAACAACTAAAAGGCATCAAAATTGATGAGTTCAAAAACTAGAGCAGTGGAAAGTGTCTCGATAGGTGTGTTGCATCAAATGGAAAGTACTTTGAAGGTGACTGAAGTTTAAACACGTAAGAATAAATGCACAGTTTTTAATAAATAAATTCCCTTTGTGGGGGAGGTCCCCCTCAATTACATATATATGCTAATATAGAAATAATTAACATTGTCTGCTAGTCAAATTTTCACACTCAAGTGCTTAGTGATTTTTTTTTAGTTAGGCAATTTTAAAAACAGACTGCTCCTGCTGCTAGTTTGCCATGTGTTACCATTGCACATGGTAATAGGTTACTAGTGAATGAAATCTTAGGTATTACCTGAATAGGTGGGTAACACGCAGCAGGAGAATAACTCTCAAATTGTTTTTCTCTCTTTCCTGTTAGTTGAAGTGGGTCTACTGGAAATACTCCAAGTAAGAGATTTTAAGTGAGTCTCTGGGTTCCAATAGCTCCTCTATACCTCTGTTGTGTGTCCATCAAATACACCAAAGAGAATTAAGTCATTAGTAACACTGATTGCTTTTTTACCTGCACTAAACACCAGCAGGTGGAAAAGCAATTTAATTTTTTTATATTGGTAAAATAGACCTAACATAAAAGTTATTGCCATTTTCACATTTTTTTCAAAATCATTTCTTTGACATTAAGTATATTTATATTGTTTTGTAACTGTCACAACTATCCATGTCCAGAAGTCTTTTCATCTTGTAAAACTGAAACTGTGTATCCATTCACAATAATTCTCCTTTCCTTACTCTCTAAAACCTCTTGTATATTTGAAATGTGGCTAGTGCATGTGTTTAAATTTTAGAAAAACAGAATTGGTATCAATGCAATTCAATGGAGAAAGAAAAGTGTTTTCAACAAATGGTGTTGGAACAACTGGATCACAATTGAAAAAAGTATTAACCTTAACCCCTACTTTATACCAAAACAAAAATTAATGTGACATAGTTCTTAATAATAAACTGAAAAGTGAAAAATATAAATCTTCTACAAGAAAACATGTAAGACCATCTTTGTGACTTTGAAGTAGGCAAAGATTTCTTAGGACACAAAAAATGCTAACGTTAAACAATTTAATAAAAACAACTTCAGCCCGGCTGGTGTAGCTCAGTGGATTGAGCGCGGGCTGGGAACCAAAAAGTCCTCGTTCAATTCCCAGTCGGGCAAATGATAGGTGTGTTGTCACCTCATGTCCCTCACTGGGAACCAAAAAGTCCTCGTTCAATTCCCTGAATTGAGGCAGCACATGCCTGGGTTGCCCAGGCCAGGTCCCCAGTGAGGGACATGTGAGGGGCAACCATACATTGCTTTTTCTCCCTCCCTTCTCCTCTCTCTAAAAATAAATAAATAAAAATATTAAAAAAAACAACTTCAACAAAATAACAAGCTATGCCCATAAAAAGCAGTGAAAATGAAACAAAAAAGCAATCCATGGGATTGCAAAAAATATTCATAATATATATAGCTAATGGCCAAAAAATATATGAAAACCTGCCCTTTATCATGCATCTCCAGATGAATGTAAATTCAATTCACAAGAAAACATTGCACATTGCTAGAATGGCTGAACTTAAAAAGATCAGCAATACCAAATGTTGGTGGTGCTAGGGAGCCACTGGAACCTTCATACATTAATAAAAGGAATGTAAACTGGTATATCCCCTTTCAAAAACTCTTTGGTAGTTTCTTTGAATGTAAAATGGCCAAAAGTTTCACTCTTAAGCAGTTTCACTTTTCCCCCAAGGGAAATTAAAACATATGTTCACAAAAAGACTTGTACAACAATTTTCATAGTAACTTTACTCATAATAGCCCCAAAGAGGAAATAATCCATATGTATATCAATAGAAGAATGATAAAAGTTAGCTGTGTTATTTTCATATAGTCATCAACAAACCATGATTTAGTTCTTCAGGCATCTTTCCAACAGCAAGGACTTCTTGGGCCTTTCGCTTCTGAGGAGGCTGAGGGAGGTACCTCACTGGTGGTGTCACTATTTCCATTTCTGGATGACTGCGGCATTTTTCTCTCTCGTAGATCAGATATCTTTCCTGGGGCAGCCCCTCTCATCTTCCCCTCTGAATATTGCTCCTGATTGGCCTCTTGAAGTTCTCTTTTTGCGGATTAGTTTCCATGGCTTTGAGTACTCTGCTTCCCAGAACCCATTCACCCCAGTTTTTACTCCAACCACTCTTTAATATACAAAGTCTTTCACTAATTTATCCTTTATGAAAAGCTTTAGACACTTTGATTCCTGAAATTACAGCACCCATTCACCTTCCTGGAATTTAGGCTTCAGTGCCATTTATAAGTGATACTGCACAGCCATCTTCTTCACCTGAGGTGAGTACTGCCTCTATTTTCCACCACCAACTCTAGGCAGGTGTGTGCCAGATGCCACCAGCTCTGTACCCTGGGCCCTTTCATATGGTTTTCTACTCTAATTTTAAAAGTTTATGAACTATTCACTCCTTTATGCTTATATCTAAAATTATTCACACTGCCTTTAGCCATTGGCTATTGGAGACCATTCTGCATGGTGTGGGCCCAGCTCCCACTTGGAAAGGCCAGTGGAAATTGAGGTCCAGTACACAGGACCCACACCCACGGATAGGTTCTCCCGTGAGAAATCAGGCCTGCATTGTACCTAGGCTGCTTTGAGGCTTGCTTTTTGCTAAAACTCCCTCACCCTGAATTGAGGCAGCAAATACTTACTGCACATCTTTAAAGTAACTTCCTAAAATCTATGCTAAACCTTCCAAGGATGAGTGTAACCAGTTCAACCACTTCTCCCTTTACATTTGCAAATATTCTTCCTTTTTTATGTAATTAGCAACATCCTCTTCTTTGTTTTCTGTAAAAGGTAACCACCTAAAGTGAACCTGTGCATAGTAAATGAGTACCATCCTCAATATAATGTGCCCAGAAAAGCAACAGAAGCCTGTCCAGGCAAGGGTCAGGTGCTCTTCCCTTGAGAGAGTGGCCGTGCTGTCCCTTGTCCTCCACAGGACTCGGTAGTCCGTGTGAATTTGTCTCGTCTCAGCCACAACGCCATGGACCCCATGAGCTGGGGTCCACATCAATTGGCTGCCACAAGAGATTTCAAGGGTCTTCTCTTACTCGATTGGAGAGTGTCTAGTGAGTGAGCCACCCTGGACATCACTTCTATTCCACATTATCTAGTGTCAGTGAACTTGTTTCAAACCTGTTATATACTTCAAAATGTTTTCAAACTTATTAAAAAACTTTGTATTGAACTATAGCACATATACAGAGAAGGAACAAATCAAAATTGTAAATGAAATGAATTATCGCAAAATAAATACACCCATGGAACACCCACTCAGGTCAAAAGAACATTACCATAACCCCTGAAGCCCTCTCCCTACCGAACATGTTTTCCTAATCACTATTGCCCCCCACAAAATGAGAGTCATACGCTTTTAAAAACATTTACATTTATTGGCCTTGAATCAAGGCCAGCAGTTTGCTGAAGCTGCTGGTTTCAAGCAGGAGCCTAAAGCAATGTCTTTCTATGGTCTGTTGGCCATTTCGGAACTTGTAATGGAATGGTCAATTTCAGAACTTGGAAATGTAATGGTCAATTCATTAGAAAGAAACATCTGGAAAAAAAAAAGAAAAAAAATTTACATTTACTAGATCCCTTGATTCAGTTTCAAAATCAGTTCTAAAATATCTCTAACATCTATTTTTTTTTAAATAAAATTTGTTATTCCTTGGTATTCTAAAGGTGTGCTTATGAGGCAATAAACTTTGGCTGTACTGATTTTTTTTTTTTACAAGAACACTGATTTATCTTTGGCTTATATGTTTCATCCCTAACATTTTTCTACTAACAGTTAAAAGATGTCAAATTTATCTTTGTAGTTGGGAGGCTAATAAGTCTGCCTGAATGAAGCAGGATTATGAGTTTACTTACATTTTGTTTGAAAATAAAGTGTATGACAACTGAAAGTACTCATCAATTGAATAACAGATGTCCTAAATCATTGCTACTCCAAGTGCTGTTTGTGGGTCAGCTGTATCCATCATCACCTGAGAGCTTGTTAGAAATGCAGAATCACAGGCCTCAGACCTAATGAATAAAACTCTGTGTTATGGCAAGCTCCCCAGGGGACAGAGTTTTGAGGAAAAACACCATTTGAAATTTTGGTAGGTTCATAGCTTCACCAATTTTGTTTTGATTTTTTTCTTTCAAAAAAATTGTGTGCTTTAAGGAAAAGCCAGAGCTGGAGGATGAGAGAAGGGCAAAGATCTTGGTGGTTGTAGGAAGGTTGTCGGACAAATTAAAGTGGAACCTCCCTTTGGCTGAAGAAACACTTTCTCTTTTGCCCTTTCACTATGATAGCTTTCCTTTTTTGGCATGTATAGAATGTTAACAGTGGTCATCCAATGAATGGTAGCAAAATCAATAGCCCTTTCTCTTTCTTTCCATCTTAAAAATTTCACTTTCCTTTTTTTTAAAAAAAAAAGATTGTATTTCTTTTCAGAGAAAGGGGAAGGGAAGGAGAAAGAGAGGGAAACATCAATGTGTGGTTGCCTCTTGCACGCCTCCTACTGGGGACCTGGACCACAACCCAGGCATGTGCCCTGACTGGGAATCGAACCAGTGACCCTTTGGTTCACAGGTCAGCACTCAATCCACTGAATCACACCAGCCAGGGCACACTTTCTTAAATTAATTTTTTTGCAGAAATCATGTTTTGAGGTTTATATGTTTAGTTCGATTTTTTCTGAAAAAAGGTAAAAAAAGAGAAAAAATGAAAAAGGTAGAAAAATAATTTTTAATTTAAGTATAGTTGGTATACAAATTTATATTGGTTTTATTAGTTTCAGGTGTACAATAGTGATTTGACATTTTTATACCTTACAATAAAATCACCTCACTAATACCAGTAATCATCTGTCACCCTGTAAATTTATCACAATATTATTATCTATATTCCTCTTCCCCTTTTCACCCATCCCTCACCCCTCCCCCTTATGGTAACCATGCCTTTGGTCTCTGTTTCTGTGACACAGTTTTTGTTGTTTTGTTATTTTTAGATTCCACATATAAGTGAAACCATACAGTATTTTTCTTTCTCTGCCAGATTTATTTCACTTAGCATAATAACTTTTAGATCTATCCATCCATGTTGTCACAAATGGCAAGATTTCATTCTTTTTTATTGCTGCATAATATTCCATATATATATATATATATATATATATATATATATATATATATATATATATACACACACACACACACACACACAAATCTTCTTTATCCATTTGTCTATTGATGGACATTTCAGTTGCTTCCATATCTTAGTTACTGTACATAATGCTGCAGTTAACACAGGTGTACATACATCTTTTGTTTTCACTTTCTTTGGATAAATACCCAGAAGTGGAATTGCTGAGTCATATAGTATAAGAAAGGTACCATTTTTTTTTTAAGATTTTATTTATTCTTAGAGAGAGGGGAAGGGCAGGAGAAAGAGAGGGAGAGAAACATCGATGTGAGAGAGAAACTGATCAGTTGCCTCTCGCTCACTACTGCAACCAGGGACAGGGCCCACAACCCAGGCATGTGCCCTGACCAGGGGCTGAACCCACAACTTTTCACTTTGTGGGCCAATGCTCAACCAACTGAGCTACACTAGTCAGGGCAACAAGATAGAATTTTAAAAAATGACATATGGTCTCATACTTGACATGATATAGTAAATTAGACTATGTTCATCATTTTGCCTTGTTTCACACAATGCTTTAATAGTTATAATTCCTTGAATAAATGTTTCTGTTATGTAAAATGCCTGAAAACAAAAATCAGTTTTTATGTTTCTAACTTTCACTCTATGCAATTCAATAGACTCTCCAGAGAAGTCAATTTTGGGGCATTGCCTACCCCAAGTAATATTGATTCAAATAGGATTGCATTATCCCTCAACTCAGAGAAGGTGAGAGGAAATACAAAGGGAAGTTTTATTTAAAGAATGCCAGCTAATAAATACAGAAAGAATGAAAAAATGAGAGCATCACCATTTTGTGACTCCCAATGTACTAATTGATCCAGGCAAAGCAAGAATCATTCACTGATGTTAAATCAATGAGGTGAAAGGTCATTGGGTATGTTAGTTACATATTTTGGTGTAACAAATTACCATAACAATTAGCAGTTGAAAACAACCAACATTAATTTACTGTTCCTGAGGGTCAGGTATGTTCCGCATTTTAGAGGGGTGCTGTTGGCCAGGGCCATAGTCATATCAAGACACTACTAGGGCAGAATGTGCCTGCTTCCAAGCTCACTTATAGGCTAGTTGGAAGGCTTTTCAGTTCCTGGAGGTCTGTTGCACCAAAGGCCTCAGTTTGGCTACACAATGTGGGCCACTTCATATATCTGCTCCAACAGCATGAGTGGACCGAGAAAGAGAAAGATAAACAGACCCAGAGGCGAGTCTTTTTATAATGTGATGTTCAGAACTGACAACCTCACCACTTCTATCTGTTCTATTTGTTAGAGGTAAATCAATAAATCTGATCCATGTCCAGAGGGAGATTATACAAGGGCATAAATGCCAAGAACAGGGATCTCTAGGGTTATCTCAAAAGCTGCTTAGCACAATGAAGTGTGTTTATATGTTTAGATTTCAAAGTATTGCCCCACGGATTGTATAATAATTCATTAAGGAAAATGTGTACTGTTATAATGGAGAGATTTGAGTTACCAAGCTTAGCATCACAAACAGTGGAACTTCCAGAGACAGTACAGTATAAATTTCACAACATCAACCATGAATTAGTATTGATGAATGTGTTTAATCTAAATTCAACTAATCTTTAGACTTAATTTTACTTTATAGTACATTGAGGAGATGGATGAAAGTTACCAAGTGCATGAAGAAGCAGCCAGACAAATCCAGAATGTAGGCCATTTCATAAAACCACCTTGTGAACCCTTCAAAGGGTCAATGTCATGGGAAAAGAAAGCTGGGGTAATCCAAAAGTAAAGAGATACAACCAAAATGTGTGATCTTGATTGGATCCTGGATTGAGCAAAACTAACAAACAAAAACAGCTAAAAAAGACACTTTGAGAATAATGAAATTTTAATATGTAATAGCTATTATGCCATCTTTTTTTAAAAGTACATTTTATTGATTATGCTATTAGTTTTCCCAATTTTCCCCCTTTATCCCCCCTTAGCTCTGCACCCCCAACCCTCCAGAATTCCCCCACCTTAGTTCATGTCCATGGGTTGGACATACAAGTTCTTTGAAGTGTTTCCTATACCATTTTTGACCTCTCCCCATCTATTTCATGCCTACCAATTACGCTTCTTCTTCCCTGTACCTTTCCCTGCTATTCCTCCCCTCCCCCTCCCCACTGAAACCCCTCCATTTGATATCCATTTCTGTGATTCTGTTCCTGTTCTAGTTGTTTGCTTAGTTTTTGTTTTTGTTGTTTTTCTTTTCTTCAGGTTCATTTGTTGATAGTTGAGTTTGTTGTCATTTTACTGTTCATAGTTTTTGATCTTCTTCAATTTCTTAGATCAATCCCTTTAACATTTCATATAATAAGGGCTTGGTGATGATGATGAACTCCTTTAACTTGACCTTATCTGGGAAGCACTTTATCTGCCCTTCCATTCTAAATGATAGCTTTGTTGGATAGAGTAATCTTGGGTGTAGGTCCTTGTCTTTCATGACTTCAAATACTTCTTTCCAGTCCCTTCTTGTTTACAAGGTTTCTTTTGAGAAATCAGCTGACAATCTTATGGGCACTCCTTTGTAGGTAACTGTCTCCTTTTCACTTGCTGCTTTAAGATTCTCTCTTTATCTTTAATCTTGGGTAACTTAATGATGATGTGCCTTGGTGTGTTCCTCTTTGGGTCCAACTTCTTTGGGACTTTCTGGGGTTCCTGGACTTCCTGGAAGTCTATTTCCTTTGCCAGATTGGGGAAGTTCTCCTTCTTTATTTGTTCAAATGTTTTCAATTTCTTGTTCTTGTTCTTCTCCTTCTGGCACCCCTATAATTTGGATATTGGAACATTTCAAGTCATCCCAGAGGTTCCTCTCTTAATTTTTTCAAATTCTTGTTTCTTCATTCTGTTCCAGTTGGATGTTTATTTCTTCCTTTTGTTTCAAATCATTGATTTGAGTCCTGGTTTCCTTCCTGTCAGTGTTGGTTCCCTGAATATTTTGCTTTATTTCATTTTAGGTATCTTTCATTTTTTGCCCAAGCTCAATCAGTTCTGTGAGCATTTTGATTACCAGGGCTTTACACTCTCCATTAGATAGGCTGGCTATCTCCTCATTGCTTAGCTCTTTCTGGAGTTTTGCAGTTCTTTCATTCAGGCTCTATTTGTCTCAGCACTTCTGTTAAGTTGTAAGGGGGCAGGGCAACCCTTCTTGCTGTGCTGCAGCGCTGCCTGTGGGGGAGGGGCCAGAGAGGAGACAATGCAGCTTGCCTGCTCCACTCTAGCCCCACTTTCCAACGAACTCTTGAGAGAGACTGGGAGTCTCTCTCAAGTCTCTAGCAACCCCCACTCCCAGTCTCTAGCAACCCCCACTGTAGTCCATAGTCAGCCCCGCCTGCACGGTCTGCCGCCTCCATAGTTTCTCTCAGCTGGCACCACCCACCCAGCCTGCTGCCTTGCCATGCCACCAATTCTCTCCATCCACCCATCTTACTGGTCTGGTTGACCATTTCTTTAATTCCTTGGTTATTGGAGTACCATGCAGTTTGATTTTCTGGCACTTCTGGTTGTGTATTGATTTTAGATTGGTTGTTATCCTCCTTTTGGTTTTGCAAGGAAGTGAAGGGTTTCTACCTATGCCTCCATCTTGGCTGGAACTGTATTAGACCATCTTATACATTGTTATATTATTGTCATACAATTAGGTATGATAATGGAGATATTTTGTAGGAAAATGTAGTTTTTCTTAGAATATGCTGATTTTGGAGCAGTGTTAAAAGTTCTGCAACTAAGGGGAGGGAGAGGATGCAAATAACTGTAATTGAACAACAATAAAGTAATTAAAAAAAAAAAAAAGTTCTGCAACTAACTTTTCAATAGTGCAACAACTGCACTGCTCAGGTGACCCAGTCGGAGTGTTGTCCCATACACTGAGAGGCTGCAGGTTTCATTCCTGCTCAGGGCACATATTTAGGTTGCAGGTTTGATCCCTGGTTGAGGTGCATACAGGAGGCAACCAATGTCTCTCTCTTTCCTCCATCCTCTCTCTAAAATCAATAAATATATCTTAAGGTAAGGATTAAAGAAAAAAAACATTAAAAAAAAACAGTGCAACAATCACCATGTGTTTGTGTATGTGAGTGCTTATGTGTCTGTACAGAGAGAAAAACAAATATGGAAAAAGGTTAACAATAGTTGAATCTAGAGTACATAGTAGTCAATGAACTGTTTCTTAAAAATTACGTAAAAACTTTTCTGGTTGCTTGAAATTTTTCAAAATAAAAATCTGGGGAGCCTGGCTGGTGTAGCTCAGTGGATCGAGTGTGGGCTTGGATCCAAAGGGTCCCGGTTCGATTCCCAGTTGGGGCACATGCCTGGGTTGCGGGCCAGGTCCCCAGTGGGGGCTATGTGAGAGGCAACCATACATTGCTTTCTCCCTCTTTTTCTCCCTCCCTTCTCCTCTCTCTAAAAATAAATAAATAAAATCTTAAAAAAAAAAATCTGGGGAAAAATTTCTTTCATTTTTACCTCCAAATAATTCTAGTGGTCTTAAAACTCTATTTTAGCTCATCTTTCCTGGCATATAGTTCCCCTCTTGAGGAATGCCTAAAATGTCAGTAATAACTCTTTTTTACTCTAGAAACTTCCTGAGAACAATTACTAAATACAGTACTTTTTTTTTTTTTAATCCTCACCTGAGGGTTTTCTCATTGGTTTTAGAGAGAGAAGGGAGACAGGAAGGGAGAGAAACATTGATTCAAGAGAGAAGCATCAATTGCACCAAGACCTGGGATCCTACACACCCAGACCAGGAATCACACCTGCAACCTTTTGGTCATGGGAGAATGCGCCAACCAACTGAGCCATACTGGCCAGGGCTAAATACAGTAGTCTTATTCACAGTTTCACTTTCTGAGGTTTCAGTCATTCACAGACAATCATGACCTGAAAATATTACATGGAAAACTACAGAAATAAGCAATTTATAAGTATTAAATTGTGCACCATTCTGAGTAGCATGATGAAATCTTAAGCCATCCCACTCACTCCTGCCCAGGATGAGAATCATCCCTTAGTGTATACAGCATCTCCATGCTGTACACACTACCCAAACGTCAGTCACTTAGCCTAGCCATCTAGGTTACCAGATAGACTGTCAGGTATTGCCTTATGGTCAAGTAGCCCTTATAGTAGCCTACACCACAAGCCTGTTATTCACCTCACTTCATCTCATCATGCAGGCATTGTATGATCTCACATCATCACAAGAATGGTGAGTTTGGTACCATAAGATCTTTCGAGAGACCACATTCGCATAACTTTTATTACAATATACTGTTATAATTGTCCTATTTTATTGCTATTGTTGTTAATGACTTACTGTGCCTAATTTGTAAATTAAACTTTATCATAGCTATGTAAGTATAGAAAAAATATAGTATATATAATAAGTCCTCACTTAACATCAATAGGATCTTAAAAACTTCAAATTGAAACAACTTATGACAAAATCATTTCATCATAGGCTAATTGATATAAACAGGAGTTAAATTTCTACAGCATATTTCTGGTCACAAACACATCACCAAACTTCCAAGTAAAAACCCAAAATACTTCTAAAATTAAACATTGAAATAAATATGAACTATATAAATTTAGGAAGGATTAATAAAAACAAGTGAGGTCACTATTTTCCAGCCTGCTTATTCCATGGAGTTCAGGGTCACAGGAGCCAGACCTATCCTAGTAGCACAAGGTGAAGGGCGGGCACCCACCCTGTGCAGGCAACCTTTCCATCGCAGGGCACACTCACACCCACTCTGATTAGGACAATTTAGATGCCAATTCATCTCACATGCACGTCTTTGGGATGTGTGAGGAAATCTGAGTACCCAGAGAAAACCTACAGTCATGGGGAGAATATGCAAACTCCACACAGTGTTCTTGGCCGGGAATCAAATTTTTTTTTCTCCACCAACATTATACCAAAATGACATTATTCGAGGACCAGCGAGATAGGTATTTGGTACTATCCGTGGTTTCAGGCATTCACTGGGGGCCTTGGAATATACTTCTCCTTGGACAACAAGGACTACTGTACACCATGCCACTTTGTATTAGAGTTGATGATTATATTTTGGCTTCCTCACTCAACTGGAATCTCTGTGAGGTAAGGTTTTATATATCAGTGCACAAAACTGATGGCAGTAAGTTACTCAATTTCACCACATCTGTTGATACTCATTAAGTTAAGCCAAAGAACAGTAAGAAACAAGCCAAGCAGAGTCTACTTTGATTTTGGCTTGTAGTTTGTACAGCATAGAATTCATTCAGCTCTCAAAGAGCTTTATGATCTGTATCCTAGAGATACTCATGGTTATTGACTTACATTCTTCACAACTTTATTTTTTTACTGGTAAGTAGCAGGTTAAGCTCTAGTTGTAACAGGATTAACAACACTTTGCTTTAAGTAGGGGTTTACAAAGAAGTTCTAGTTCTTTCATCACTACATTTTCCCATGTTATGAAGTCCTGAAGTAATAGATGAACAATTTATTTAAATTTATAGATGGTTTAAAAAAAAGGCCTATAAAGAGAACAAATGACCTGTCCAAAATCAACTAATTTTGAAGACTTTATTTCTCTTTTCAATTATGCATGTTTGTTTTCTACTTGAAGAGATGGATTTTACATTACAAAAACCTAAAATAAACTCTTAGGTCAAGAAATATGGCTCGATTTGTTAAAAAATACATTTGTGAGTATTGTGTATTTTTAGCTGTTCTTTATGAACATTCTCAAAGATTTCCATGCCTCAGTCAGCTTCCTGACATAGGTCCATTTCACTTATATAATAAATCAGCATTTTGTTGATTAAATGTTTTTATCCAAAACTTCAATAATGGCTTCTTCATCTGCTGATTGAAGTAGTCTCTGAATTAGCTGATCCAGGCACTTCTCCCCACATAAAAACTTCTGGCAAAAGAAAGAGTTATTATGAAAATCTGATTAGTAAATAAAGGAGAAATGAAGCAAAGAATTAAATGTACATTTGAATTGTTTCTTTATAGTCCTTGTTTAATAGCAACAAAGGATTACTAACCTACAGTATAATGAATACAACTGCTAACTTGGGAGGATGATCATTGTTATTGACACAAATCATTCACAATTTTTATTTTTATTGAAAAGTAGCAGTTTAAGCCCTAAATGTAACATAATTAAAAATGCTTTGTCTTTAAATAGGAATTTACACAGAAGTTTATAAATCTTGTATCACTATATTTTACGATGTTATAAAGTTCCTAAGTAACAGATGAAAAAGCGTGTTTAAACTAATTTATAGTTGGTTTAAAAAAAGGCATATAAAGAGAACAAGCGAACTTGTCCTATACCACATAATTCTGGTTAGTATGGCTTTTTATGTAAAGTGAATCCAAAAGAGTAAATGGAACTATGTTCTATCTTCAATTGTTTAAATTAGCATTTTGTATAAAAATTAATCTTCTAGGATTTGGATTTTTCCAATAACTCTGGAGACAACAAAAGAGAGATCTGAATCAACTTGTGAAATTTATCACCTCCTGCTCTTTAAAATTCCTTACTGCTTGATTTTTCTGACAACATAGTTCTAAGTTCTCAAACTATCTTTGGGAGGCTATATTTGCTGAATCCTTTCTCCTCTTTTACCCTAAAAAAATAAGGCCTTTATTCTTGTCCTGAAAATTCCACCCTTTTCGTTCACATCACATTACTTCACAAGGGAAAAAAGACTGAAATGCCAGGCGAATAGGCAGACTGCTTCCTTGACATTCTCTGCCTTGCCAAATCCATTGGACCTGGCTCACCTCAAGCCTCCCCAGAACATTCCGGATCACACTTCTCATGCCAAACCCCCAAATTTAAATTACTTAATCCATAAGTGGTTTATGATAATTGTTTTCCCCCCCTTAAATTGGAAATACAGTAGTTTTAAAATCTAAAAGTCCTGTATAACAGAAAGAATATTTATGCTGGAATATTTAGGGGACAAGGGTCTTGAGGTCTACAACCTGTTTTCAAATGATTCAACAGCAACACAGGTGTAAATATGGAGAGAAAGAGCAGGTGGAGGAGGAAGAGAAGGCAAATAGCAAAATGTTAACTGTTGCATCTAGGTATAGGGTGTATATTGAACTTGCCTTTAAACATGTGCTTCAAAAATTCAAAATAAAAACTTCTGATAATTTTTTCTCTTTTGTTACTCTCCATATAATTCCACTGAATGAAAACTGTTTCAGTTAGACTTCCCTATAGTCCTCCATAAAGTTCCTTCGTGAGAAATGACTAAAATGACAACTTCAAGTACATTTCCTGTGTTATGGAAGTTTGGTGTAATAAAGTTGTTGTGATTAGTAAATTAGAAAATTCTCGTATTTCAGAAATGCTCAAAATCTAGACATTGGCTTAATGGAAATACTTTAATGTCGGCATCTGGAATACAGAACATTCAAAGTTTTGATGTTGGCATGAACTAATTTCATATTTAGTCTTTCTTGAAATGTCTAAAAGTTGAATTTTAGGTTAATCATACACTTATCTCTCAAGTTAAACTATGGGGGAAAAGATATGCCTTACTATCTTTGTATTCCACAAAACACCAGCATATAGTAAAACTTAAAGTTTTACTTAAACTTAAAACAGAAAGTAAAAGGTAAAAGCAGTAAAATGAAATTTTTAAATTAAGATTTATATCATTTTGAGCATAATATGAAAATTTTCTATAAAATTAGTGTCTCTGAAGCTCATATTACTATAGTACTGCCAAGGTGACATCATCATTTGGAAATTATGCAACAAGGATTATCTCTTATTAATAATCACATCCACAGCTCAATTGGATTAATGTGACAGCAGAAGATAAAAAGATAAAAAATGAAGGAGTTACAGATCCTACTTTTTAAGAGCTCATAATTTAGTGGGGGAGCTAGGCAACACATAGCATCATAACACAATGAAAGACATTTAAAAATAAAGAAGAAAAGAGTTTTAAGGGAATCATCAATTTTGAAAAGAAGGTGGCATCAGGAAAGAGTTCAGGAAAGAAAAAATTGAATTAGATCTTAAAAAGCGAATAGTATTTCTCCAATAGAGATAAGAAGAACAAGTATGAAGAAAGTATATACTCATTCTTTTCCCAGTTTTTCAAACTGGAAACAAAGTACAGTTGACTCTTGAACTACATGTTTAAACTGCTTGGGTCCACTAATACGCAGATTCTTTTTTCAATAAATACATTGGCAAATTTTTTTGGCATTTGCTACAATTTGAAAAAAGAACTCCACGGATGAAGCTTATGACTTTCTTAATAGCACTTTTCTCTAGCTCACATTATTATAAGAAGATGGTATACAATACATGTGATGTATTATGTGTTAATCTACTTAATTATATGTTACTCAATTGATGTATTATATGTTATCGGTAAGGCTTCTGGTCAACAGTAGGCTATTAGTAAAGTTTTGGGGGAGTCAATCAAAACAAATAGGAATTTTCAACTGCACGGGGTGGGGGGAGTCAATTCTCCAACCTCTGCATTGTGAAAGGTCAACTGTACATTTAAAGCCCAGGGCAAGGGGAAACTTCCAGTGTAAATGGAATAAAGGGCAGGAGATAGGCTGATGCTAAGAAATCTGCACAAGGACTTTGAGAAAACAATAAAAATACAAAACTATGTATTACATGGTAGTCTGTGCTTATTATCTAGATAAATAAAAATAACAATTCCCACAAGACAATTCATCAGAATACAGGGTGACCTTACAGACCCTGAGGGTAAGAATGTACAGAGCTGCTGCCATCACCTTGGCAATGAAGCTGGGCCTCGGGAATAAATGAATATGAGGATTCATATCATCAGGATATTTTTCATCAAGTTTTCATTTTTGCTCTTTTCAATATATCAGCTTCATTCTTCTCTTGCTGCAGACTGCTTTCTTCCCATGGCTGGAAAGGTATCTCTAACCTCTTGTAAACTTTATGTATTTTTTGCTTTAGCCATCAAGGGAGAGGATGATCCTCTGTGTTCTCAGTTTAAAAATCCCAGGAAGGAACTCATTGGCTGGGGCTGGAAATCCTCCCAAACAAATCAAATATTGCCCTGGGTCAGGAGCATGCTCATGTAAGAACACAGCAGTTCCATCGGAACTGTGGGAGGAGTAGGGAGAAGGTCAGGGTCTAGAATAATGAGAGATGCAGAGCCCCTCAGACATCCAGTTTATTTCCTCTTTCCTCCATCCATTCTTACAGAAGTTGCCCTGGGGTTAAGGCAACTTCTTTTTACCTTTTCTTTTTCTAAAGGAAATTTTTAAATTTTTTAAATTTTAAAGATTTTATTTATTTACTTTTTTAGAAAGAGGGGAATGGAGGGAGAAAGAGAGGAAGAGAAACATCAATGTGTGAGAGATACATCAATCAGTCACCTCTCTCACACCCCCAACTGGGGACCTGGCCTGCAACCCAGGCATGTGCCCTGGCTGAGGATCGAACTGGTGACCTTTCAGTTCTCAGTCCTGTGCTCAGTCCACTGAGCCACACTAGTCAGGGTTTTCTTGCCTTTTCTACAACTATTCAGTTACTTAACTATCATTCAATTCCTAAACTAGTGTTTTTACTGCCCAACATGCAGATTTTAATGTTTTACTACAACATTTAAAAAAAGGTTATTTACTATTTATTTTTAGAGAGGGGAAGGGACGGAGAACGAGAGGGAGAGAAACATCGAGCAGTTGCCTCTCCCACAGGCCCCCACTGGGGTCCAGGCCTGCAGCCCAGGCATGTGCCTTGACCAGGAATTGAACCAGCGACCTTTTGCTTCGCAGGGCAATGCTCAACCAAGCCACACTGGTCAGGACACATTTTTAATGCCACTTTCAAACTTGTTCCTTTCACTAATATGGAACATTTTCTTTTTTCCAGTAAGTTGGTTAGCGATTATTAGAGCATATCATTTCTGAGTATGCCATGCTTATCTGGTTAGTAGTAACACATTACTATTTAGGCCAAAATCAGATATTTTATAACTACAAAAGCTATTTAATCTGCTTTTGTTTTATAACTGAATATTATACTGAGCACCTATTTGCCCTTCTAAAAATAATATCAGTGTCTCAGAAAATCATCACTACTAGTAGAAAAATAACTGAAAGATCATAGTGTAATTAGAACAATATGGCCAAATGTGTTTGGTTTTTACTGTGTGTTTCCTGAGAAGGAAGTTAGCAAGTATTTTCTCCTTTTCAACAAGGCAATTACGTTCCTATGCAAGACAGCCTTAAATTGCTGAGAAAACAGAGGAAATGGCATAAGACATATAGAAATTTCTAAACATTAAAAATGAGGACATTTCCTTTGTAAAATTAGGACTTTGAGTACAAAATGAGACAGAATCAAGTGAAAGAAGCCACAGGTATCACATGGCACCCAGGAAAAGGATAAAAACCTTCTGTCTCCTGCTTTTTCCACATAGTCCTATACGGGAACTAGTTCACTTCCCCAATCAGTGGAAGCAAAAGGCAAATTTTTCTGTGCTTCATCATTAATGTATGAATGTCAGTGGTCCTGGCTAGATGGGATTTAGTTAGGTTAATGTTCAAATCAAAATGACACGGTTTTTCTCCATATGCACAACTGTTAACACCTCAATCTAATGAATACACATTGTGGTACCCAGAAATATAAGATGCCCCCTAGTGCACACACCTTGCATAACTCCCTCCCTTTAAGGGCAGGCAGAAATTGTGAATATGGCGGAATATCACTCCAGGGATTAAGCTGACTTTAAGCTAAAAAGGAGTATTACCCAGGTGGGCCTAACCTAAACATATAAAGCCCTTAAAAAGTCTTGGGTCATTTCTGCAAGAAATTCAAATGGGAGAGGGCATATGGAGGGGGCCATGTTGCAAGCAACTGCATGGGTCTGTAAGAGCTGAGAGCAGCACTGTCCAGCTGATGGCCAGGATTTCCTACAGCTCAGGGAAATGGAATCCTGCAAACAACCACATGCGTTTGCAAGAGGGCTTGAAGCTCTAGAAAGGCATGCAGCCTGGCCAACACCTTGATTTCAGCCTTGTCAGAATGTGGAGCAGTGAACTCAGCTGTGTCATGATCAGATTTCTGAACTACAGTAACAATAAGATAATAAACAGGTATTAATAGAAGCCACTAAGTTTGTGGTAGTTTAGTATGTAGCAAAAGAAAACTGATACACATGTACATATGTATACAGTCAAGTACTGCCTGGCATCCTTTTAGTCAACAGAGAATCACATATTCAACAGTAGTCCTATAAGATGATAATGTAGCTGAAAATTCCTCATCATATGACATTGTAACACTGGTCCTTTGTAGGGTCAGAGCACAGTGAATTACTCATATGTTTAATAAGCCGGTTATAGAAAGATAAGTACCTTATGATTTCACTCATATGTGGGAACAAAATAAACTAACAAGAAACATAGAGACAGACTCGTAGAGAGTAGGCTGACAGCTGTGTGGGGTGGGTGCTGGGGGAGTGCTAGGGGAGGTGCAGGGATTGAGCCAAAAAGAAAAAAATAGCAAAAACGCAGGGACACAGTCGACAGTGTGACGACTGCTAGAGTAAAAGGGGGGGGAGAGGTAGAGGGCAGTACAGTGGGGACGAATGGTGATGAAGCTTCACTTGTGGTGGTGAACACACAGCACAATGTACAGATGATGTGTTGAGAACCATGCACCCGAAACCTGTATACTTTTGTTAACCAGTGACCGCAATAAAGTCAATAAAAAGGAAAAAAAAAATAAAAGAATTAACGTCTTTGGTGATGCTCCTTTAAACAAACCAACAAACCTACTGTATTGCCCATCTTATGAAAGTACAGCACATACAATTTTGTGTAGTACATAAAGCTTGATAACAATAATAAACTTTTACTGGTTTATATATTTACTATACTATATTTTTTATTATTTTAGAATGTATTCTTTCTACTTATTAAAAAAAAAATGTTTGTTGTAAAACAGTAGGCCCCGTTACTCTGGCAGCAGCCTCATATATCTGGTGTTTACCGTGTCTCTTGATTGCAGCATTTTCTTTTGTGTTTGATTTAATCTCATGCTGTTTTGTACAGTAACATGCTGAACAGGCTTAGAGCCCAGGAGCGATAGGCTACACCATATAACGAGGTGTGTAGCAGGCTATACCATCTAGGTTTGTTAAGTGCTCTCTATGATGTTTGCACAATGATGAAACTGCATAATGATGCATTTGTCAGAATATATCCCTGTTAAGTGGCACATGGCTATATTTAAAATATGTTAATATATTGTCACTGCACAACAAAGAAATTAGAATTTATAAGATAGCTGTTCCAAACTGACAAAGACCATGTTTTTTATCAGCGAATTAATAAAAATGTTTGCAAATTTTACGGTACTAACTGGCTTAGTGACTTTAAATTATTTGCTGAGTTTTTAGACATTCCTCTAGAATTTGACTGTACTTTCTTCAAAAGTCGGAAGTTATATAAGGCATACTCAGCGATATTACCTTAATATCACGAACTTCATATGCTATCCTGTGGTCAGTGACTCTATCCTGGGTGAAATTATATGTCCGAATTCTCTCTGACTGGGCTCTTGTTCCCACCTGTGCCATAATGAAAAGCAATTCATATTTTAACTTTATAATTACCTTTTTACAATGAAAAAAAGTACTTATACATTACTTTTGTATTTTAACAGTTTAAATATCTTCTAAAGTTATATATACAAAGTGGCAAAGAGCAAGAATGGACAGAATTTAATACAGGTTTTAAAACTTAGTTATGGACTAAGAATTTATGTCTCTTTGGTACTTCTAACTTCAACTATATAAAACCAATTATCTTTCTACTCTAATCAATTCTTCCTCTTAGTTTCTATAAATGACACCACAATGTTCCCTTTGATCCGACTAGTAAACTCTAACATCCTGCAATTTAGCAAACATTTCATGAGACCTTACTATCTGCCAGGCTTTGATACAGACACTGAAAACCACCTTCAACTAATCCCATTCTCTACCTGTCCACTTCCAATGGTTTCAAGGATCTCTTATTACATCTGTTTTTAAAGTTTTTTTTTTTTTTACATGTGGTTGTCTTTCGAGCGCCCCCTACTGGGGGACCTTGCCCACAACCCAGGCATGTGTCCTGACTGGGAATCAAACTGGCTGCCCTTTGGTTCACAGGCCGGTGCTCAATCCACTGAGCCACACCAGCAAGGGCTCTTTTGATAGCTTGCCCTTTCCATTTCTACTGTTTATCATTCAAGGGCTCTTTACTTCCTATAAAATCTCCTGGTAAATACTCCATTTCTCTGCTTACATTGTGTTGCCCTGCTTAGTCTTCCTCAAGCACAGTTTTCTGATCAATTCTCTTCTTTGGTTCTTTATCTACTAAGCAGACACAACTCAACTCAGACTTCAAGGCACTTCATAATGTGGCCAACTTTCCTAATGTGATTTCTGAAAATGATGTGTACCTCTATAATGCTATTTATTACACCATATCATTATTATGTGTGTCTGTGAACTTTGCTAAATCATCTCAAGGGATGCCCTTCCCTCACACTCTCCCACCATCTTTGCCACTCCTGCTCCCAATAACTGAAATATGTTATTTGCCTCCTTTGAAACTCCACACCTTGGAATCTTCATGGCACACCAAAGTCTGCCTTATGCTATGGTTATTCATATTCTTCTTCTTCTTACCTCAACATATGATACAACACCCTCTCACTCCCTTTCACTTTTTAAGACAAAAAAGAGACATTTCTATAGCTTATTTTCTAAAGCAAATAATATGAAACTAAACTCCTAAATATGGCTGATCATCAGGAGAGTCTTATAAAAATAAAGATTCCAGCCCTGGCTGGTGTAGCTCAGTGGATTGGGCGTGGGCTGGGAACCAAAGGGTCCTGGTTAGATTCCCAGTCAGGGCACATGCCTGGGTTGCAGGCCAGGTCCCCAGTGGGGGCCATGTGAGAGGCAACCATACACTGCTGTTTCTCTCCCTCTCTTTCTCCCTCCCTTCCTCTCTCTCTAAAAATAAATAAAATCTTTAAAAAAAAAAATAAAGATTCCATAGCCCAAGCCCAGATATACTGAATCAGGAATTGTGCATTTTATTTATGTATGTAAAAATTTTTTTAAATCTTCACCTGAGTACACTTTTTTCATTGCCTTTTTCAGAAAGAGGGGGCGGAGTAGAGAGAGAGAAACACTAATGTAAGAGAGCAATATCACTTGGTTTCCTCTCACAGGCTCCCTGACCAAGGATTGAACTCGCAATCCAGGCATGTGCCCTGACAAGGAATCAAACCCGTGACCTTTCGGTGTATGGGACAACACTCTGACCAATTGAGCCACACCAGCCAGGGCGGGGATTGTGTATTTTAAAAACATTCCTTAGGCCATCCATTATGGAACCAACAGGTTTGGAAACTACTATCCCCAAAGCATGGTATCAATGCCCAGGGACCCACCTAGAGCAATTATATCAGAATCTCTGAGGGTGAGGCCTAGACATCTACAAAGCTCTTTAGGTAGTAAGTGGAGCCACGGTTGAGAACCTGGCATAATGCCTTCCACATAAAAGCTACTGTATATATTAGATGAAGAAAAATTTCTAAGCATTAGAAATACCTACTAAGAAATTTCAAATAGATGGACAAGTTAACTGGGAAGCATGGAGGTCTTTTCTGGCTTTTTAAACCAGACAACTAAAGATGATATACACATAGAATTCTTGTAAGGCCGATCTTAAATACTTACTTTAAAAATTAATATGTGAGCTCTGGCTGGTGTGGCTCAGGTGGCTGGGTGTTGGCCCACAAAGCGAAAGGTCGCTGATTCGATTCTTGGTCAGAGCACATGCCTGGGATGTGGGTTCGATCCCCAGATGGGGCACGTATGAGAGGCAACTGATCCATGTTTCTCTCCCACACTGATATCTCCCTCTCTTTCTCCCTTCCCTTCTCTCTAAAAATAAATAAATAACATCTTTAAAATATTAATATGTAAAACTTCTAGTGCCAAAACAACAAATGGCAAGTAAATCCAATGTCTTTTATTAAATCAAATGTGGCAGATTTCACAATGTTTGTATTACTGCTGATTTGCCAAGAAGTAATGGTCTGTGAATGAGCTTTCTTATCTATAAATGTATACACTGATGCTGTGCCACAAACTGGAATTACCACTAATAAAAGAGTAACATATTATTTATCCTGTTGCTTTTAACTACTTGCAGATTAGAATGTGGGCAAGGGAAACCAGAGGGAAAAAAGTATAAAAAGACTAGGACATCTAAGCAAAAAGAATCTTTAGTTTTATGGAACTGATTAAGCCACAAAAATCCTATAAAGCCACAAAATCTTCCAAATTTACTGTTGCATACCAATTTGCAAATAACAAAAAAGCACAGTTATTCCTAGGTTTCATTTTTTCTTCTAATGTGTCTCAAATACAAACTATGTTTTTTAGGATTTAAAATCATAAAACACTTTGTTTACCTAAAACAATGACATCTATTCATTGCATTTACAACCTATCTATATATTTGAATAAATAATACTGTTCTTGTATACATTACAAAATTCAAAAAGTACAAAATGGTATATAATGAAAAATAAATCTTCTACTCCTTGCCCTAGACTCCATTAGCAATCACTTTTAGCAGTTTTTTGCAATGTCATTTATTTTTTATCTCACAGAGAGTTATAAAGCATAGGTTTTTAGATTTTAAAAAATCTCTTAATTTCCAGAGAATTATTTTGTCTTTTACATTTCCTCTCAAGACAGCTATAACATAAACACTGGAGAGAAACAACTGGGAAATAATTTTTAGTTTATGCGTATGCCATCTACTCATTCACAAGCTGGCATGTCCAATTTTAGTCATAATCTGTCAGTCCAAATGCATTTAAAATATTGCTCGTTTACAAATAAGCATGTTTCTCTATGCCCTACTATACGTCCATTCAATAAAAAACAAATTCTACATAACACGACTTTTGGTACAGAGGTTAAATTATTATACCAAATAAATCTTACCTGCAGTTTTCTAGCACTTTGTTGCTGACACTTGTCTTTTTCAATCATCTGCTGGTAGAGTCTAGCTCTCAACACACGCAGAGCTATTTCTTTATTTTTTATCTGTGATCGTTCTTGTTGGCATTCTACTACAAGCCCTAAAAAATAACAGAGATCAGAGGTCAACTGTAGCCTCCACAAGCCAAATTAAGGTAGAAGTGAGGTGTCAGTTATACTTCAATAAAACTGGAAGAAAAAAGAGACAGACTTGAGGAATGTTGCAAAGAGGGAAAGGTTAATTAGGAAAAGATAACAAGGGTTAAATACATTTTGGATTTAGCATACTTCAGAAACTATACCTGGGTTATGATGGTAACAGCGGTAGATAGCTATGTAGATTCTCATATCTAAAAGATATTTCACACGAGAAGGCTGAAGCAGTAGCATACATTTAATCACGTGTTTTGGGCACCCAACTTCGGAATTTGGGTGAGTCAGCCCATTGTAGAACCCAGTAACTAGCCCAGATCTGGCCCTGGAAGGGTGACACCTTGAAACTTTAGGTTGCTGTTTTGAACTTCGCAGCTACCACTCGGAAGGTCTGTGTCCAACCCTGCTCCCAGGTACATCAGAGGGCCCTCTGCACAGACAAGGTGGTGACTGTTTTGCTAGATATTTAAAAACATCCATAAAGTTCTACTCTCCAAACTACTGCCAAGGGATTGTGCCACCACATTGTTAATCCTGAAATTTCTAATGACTTTCTTGTCTTCTTGTTTTCTCTTAATTCTCTAACACAGTCCCTGACAAAAGCAGGCTGAAATCAAGAAAGGGCGGACTGTTTGTTTTTTTGGTGTTGAGTTTTGTGAGTTCTTTATAAATTTTGGATATTAACTCCTTATCAGATGTATTATTAGAGAATATGTTCTCCCGTTCAGTGGGTTGTCTTTTCATTTTGTTGGTTTCCTTTGCTTTGAAAAACTTTTTAGTTTGATGTAATTCCTTTGGCTTCCCTTGCCTGAGGAGATATATCAGAAAAAATATTGCTACAAGCAATGTCTGAGATTTTACTGCCTATGTTTTCGTCTAGGATTTTTATGGTTTTGAGTCTAACAGTTAAATCTTTGATCCATTTTGAATTTATGCTTATGTGTAGCATAAGAAGGTGGTCTAATTTCATTTTTTTGCATTAATCTGTCCAATTTTCCCAGCACCACTTATTGAATAAACTATCTTTAGCCCATTGTATTTTTTGCCTCCTGTGTCAAATATTGACTATAAAGTCATGGGTTTATTAGAGTGTGCTAAGCTTGCAGGCGGGAACCAGATAAGAAATTCAAGAACCACAACTAAGAAATTGGTTTAAGCTGGAAAATACCACCACGATGAAAGATAAGTGAACTTTAGATGAACTATGACTAACTGACATATTAAAATCACCATGGAGGAGGGAGGAAAGCTCTGCTAGACACACTCTGGGTGGTGTGCAGAGGGAGGGGTGACTGCACACATGCTCCCTTTCCTATGGAATGTGTACCTCCTTGAAGACATTTGATTCTCTAGGTTCTTGATATGTTTCTTAGTCTTTCCCTGAGCCTTTAAAATTACCCAATTATTTCACTAGGGTGAGAAGGTGCTTTTTGAGTGCAAGCTCACCCTCCATTTTCTGATCAAAGAATAAAGTCTCTGCTGTGCTTTACTGAACTCTGTATTGTTTTACTGGCCTCTTGAGAGACACTGGGCGGAACGACCTTGATTCTTGGTCCCTGATCTACAAGGGTCGGTGACACTGTTTTCACCCTGTCTAAATAAGCTACAATCTACACCAACTAACACTTTAAGGAGGACACCCAGGTTTTACCTCTTTTATTCACATTTATTTCTTTGTTTTTTAAAATCCTCACCCTATATCTTCACTGATTTCAAAGGAAGAGGAAAGGAGGGAGGGAGAGAGTGAGAAAAAGAGAGAGAAACATCTATGTGAGAAAGAAACATTGATCAGTTGCCTCCTGTACACACCCCACCCACCCAGGAATCGGAATCAACAACCTAGGCACGTGCACTGACTGAGAATCGAGCTCACAACCTTTGGGTGTACAGGACGGCATTCCAACTAACCGAGCCATCCTGCCAGGGTTAAACTTAGTTCTTGACTGCTTTACTGCAGCCATGTGTTTGGACTGGAGTACCAATTGGCTTCTATCTTCCAGGCATTTGCTTGGAACTGTCTTAAATCTGGTATCCATTTTTCACCACCTAAAAGAATGTGAAAATTTTCATTTTAAGATAGCTAGACAGTCATAAGATTTCTTTGAAATTCATCTCCTTGTCAGTGGACCTGTACTGATTTTTGCTCAGACTCCTGCACTATTCCTATCCAGTAGCTCAGGCTAGAACTTATATAGCATAGCACTCTTACTTAGCAGCTCAGTAATTCCTAAGAGAATCTTGTGATCCTATCTTTTCAATACCTTCCTATATGGGAGCATTTAATCATAAGTACTCCCTCAAGAACAGAGGATTTGGGGGGTGAAAAGGTGTGCTAAATAATAGAAGACCTGTTGAAATAAGGTGCTGGGGTTGTTAAAAGACTATAAAAGGGCTTTTGGAAAAAATAAGTTTTCTCAGTGTTGTTTCAGTATTCTACAGGAAATTCCAAAATTGTATGTAGTAATAGTACCAAGTGGTATTTAATATATATTTGCTGAGTAACTGCATATATTATTTAAAAGATTTTCAATTATAAGTGAGAAAAATACCATATAAATTTTTTTAACGTCTTTGAAATTGAATTGCATCTTACAATCACTGGCATAGTTCAATTAACAGTATTTTTTATATTTCTTCATAGGACTAAAATAGTCATTTGTTTTTCAACTGATGGGTTCTTAGATGACATAAGTTATATATAATCAAAGGTTAAATAAAAATGGAGTTATATAGAAGCAGTAGGTTAGAAAAAATGTGATTCTTCAGTGTCCATGTACATGGAGAAAATGGAAGAATGACCTACAGTTCTCACTTTCAATTCTATCAAGAACATACTTTCCACTCTAAGGGTATTGAGATGGAACAAATGGCAGAAAGGCTGAGTTTTCCTTGTAGCAGGTGCTGAAATCACTTCAAACTTCAAAGTAGGAAGTTTGTCATGACAAATCATGACGCCATTTTTCAACTACGACTCATGAAATCACTTGCTCATAACTATATGGATTAATAAGAGTTAAAAAGCCTTGATATGCCTTGCCTAGGAAAGGTCTGAGGGTAAGCCTTGAGGCCTGTTTTACATCAAAGAACCAGATCTAAGTGGCTAAAAGAAAATTTGGCCCAAGGTAAGTTTGACAACACAAACAAGTCACTTTTTATAAATTAAGTAATTTATGGCTTCACAAGGTAGTTTTATAATCCTTTAATATGTTTTAAAGTATTCTGGCTCATTTCGTCAGAATTTTTATCACCTTTTACCCTACTTTTTCTCCTTTTAATTAATCTTAAGCTAATTATTACTACTCCGGACTGCTTATAATATAGAACAGTATCTCACAAAATAAAACACAAATATCCAATAATTCGCATATTTCTGTCTTTTCTTTTAATATTTTATTTATTTATTTTTAGAGAGAGGGGAAGGGAAAGAGAAAGAGAGAGAAATAACACTGACTGGTTGCCTCTCACATGCCCCCTACCTGGGACCTAGCCCACAACCCAGGCAGATGCCATCACTGGGAATTGAACTGGCGACCTTTCTGTTCGCAGGCCAGCACTCAATCCACTGAACCACAACAGCCAGGGCTGTGTATTTCTTCAGTAATTATGGTAAGATGCACAAATTATAACTTCATTTTTGGTGAAAAAGGATATATTTCTATATTCATAGAAAATAATTTGAAAGGATACACACCAAAGATACATACCAACAATGGTTAGTTAAGTATATTTATAAATGTTTTCTGTTCTTTTTTTTGCTCACGTATATATTTTAAGTTTTTATAGTTTCTTAAAGGATAAAAATCAATACAGAAAACTTAAGAGATAATTATAAAATAATCCTGTTGTAAGATATTTAAGTTGTTTTAACTTTTGCTATTACAAACAGTACAAGCAATAATTGGCTGAAAATGAATTTAAAACTTAAAAGTGACACCTGATTTTAAGATGGTACCCTCCTTCTTTTAAGAAATCACATTAAAACAATATGAACAAGAAACAGAATCACAAACTCTGTCTGAAATAAAATGAGATGATGTATGTAGCCCCAAACACAATATATACAGAGAAAAAGCAAATGGAAAAATAGTAAATGGCTTAGCAGAGGGGAGGAAGGTGAAACTTAGCTCCCTGTTGAGGGAGATGATCAGAAACAAGCCCATTTGTCCTGCTGAGGGTCAGAAAGGTTTAGGAATTGAGGCATCAGTTAGTTCAGAAGTTGGAGTTAAGGATTTGGGGACTAAAAACTGTCTTGAAGTAGAAATTCAAGTCTCCTTTCTCAATCTGTAGGAGGCAGGAGGTATAGTCTTTAGAGAATTAAATAAGGAATGTTCTAGACTTGAGACTAGATACAAAGAAGGGCAAATATGAAGCATGGCACTGAAAACAAGAAGATTAGTAAAAGTTTGTTACTGAATTGTAAAATCTTGACCTTACTTTGTTATACCCTGGATGACCCTCCTCAGGAGAAACTATCCAAAAGAAAAGATCTACAAATACTGGCATTTGGGGGGTCCCTAATTTTAAAAAAGCTGATTAATCACTTACTGCCCTGCAGTAAAACTTACAAGTGGATAAGTGGTGCCCATGCACTCAAACCTTGTAGAACCTCACTATTAAAAGTGTGCAGGCAGCCAAGGATTCCTAGACATTTCCAAAATGAAAGTAAGACTGAAACAAACAAGAAAAATAAATTCAGAGGAAATAGAGACACTGCAGGAAGCAGAAAAAAAACTTCAGGGAAGCTAAAATTAATACAGAGTCTGGCAGAAATAATGCTTGCTTGAATATGGTTGATAGGAATAATAATATGGGTGTAATCATTTATAGTTGTAATTTCAACATTTCACCTAAAATGTGGTATGGTGTGCTTGAGTGTGATAGTGTTATGTTACATTATTACATGCTTATGATTTTGTAATAAAAGGTTTTGTATAAAAAAGGGGTGTTATTTGTGCCAGACCCTGTATTCTTGGGCAATAAAATAAGAAAAATGCATCAACAAGATAATAAAAGGGTGCTATAAAAAAGAGACAATTCAGGGAATAAAAGTATTATAAAAAAATTAAAACAGTGTGATACATGATGTAAGAGGGAAAAAGAAAATGATAAATTTAAGAGGTCTAACATCTGACTAATAAAAATTCTGGGAAGGACAAAAAACAGAAAAATTTATTGAAAATTTTCAGAATTAAAGGGCATGAGTCTCTAGATAGAGAACAGACTAACAGCTGTCAGAGGGGAGGCGTGTTGCATGGCTGGGTGAGAAAGGTGAAGAGACCAAGCAAAAAAAACAAAAACAAAAACAAAAAAAACAAAACCCATCTCATGGACACAGACAACAGTGTGGTGACTGCAGGGGAAGTGGAGGAGGGAATAGGGGGGATAAATGGTAACAGAAGGAGACTTGTCTTGGGGTGGTGAATATACAGTACAATATATAGGATGTCTTACAGAACTGTACATCTGAAACCTATATAATTTTATCAACTAATGTCACCCCAATAAATTCAATCAAAAAGAAAATAAATAAAGGACATGAGTTCCCAAATTGAAAGTAACAAATACAATGAATTATAAAAGCCTAAAATGTTCCAAGTGAAAATGATTTTCAGCAAGTGTTCATGATCAATGAAGAGTGAGACTAAAAGTATTCAGGGGTAGAAAGTCTCAAAATATTTACGTTTCATGCATCTTTTCTCAGGAAGCAACCTAAAAAGGGGGAGTAAACCAAGAAAGATGAGATGGGATCCAAGAAACAGGAGGCTCCAACACAAAATAGAAATTAAGGGAATTCCCTGACTGTTGATGACCAGAATAACCTCTGCAGCCCAGGAGAGCAGCCTGTCCAGACTGGAGCAGGATAAAGGAGTGGTCTGTTAGAGGTGTCACCAAAAGCATTAGCCTTGTGCCCTGACCAGTGTGGCTCAGCTGGATGTCGTTTTGCAAAGTAACAGGGTTGTAGGTTTGATTCCTGGTCAGGTACATGCCTGGGTTATGGGTTTGGTCCCCAGTAGGGGTTCATATGGGAGGCAACCAATCGATGTTTCTCTCCCTCTTTTTCACCCTCCCTTCCCCTCTCCCTAAGAATAAATAAATAAAATCTTTTTTTACATAAAAAAAGCATTAGACCTGAAGAAAACTGGGTTAATTTCAGTTTATAGAGCTTTTGGAAGTTATAGGAAGACTTAGGGTCAAAAAAGAAAAAAACAACTAAGCAAATAAAAAAACAATGAGGTAATTATTAACTTTAGGAATTGAAATCACAGTATATTACTTGGCTCAGCAATGAACACTATTTATCTGCTCCTTATATAAAAACATTAAAGATTAATTTTGCCAAAATACAAATATATTAGGAAGGGGAAAGGAAGATATTTATTATGAGAGCACCAAAATCCTAACCTACTATATTAGTCAATATATAATCTTATAATTACTTAAATCTGACTATTATTTAGAAATACTGAGATGATTACCAGAAAAAATAGCTAAAAGAGCTTAAAGTGGCTGTGTCTGAGTAACAGAAATTTAGGGTCAAGGAAAGAAAGAAGGGGAGGGAGAAGAGGTCCAGGGAGCTGCATGCAGTCTTTTGTTATAGGACTTTGCCATTGGACTTTTAAAACCATATACATGTAATGTAGAAATGAATTTTAAAAGAAATTTAAAAGATTAAAACAAGTTAAAAAATCTGAAAAATGAGACTCCCAGTCGAGATGGAGACATAGGTGAACATGTCTTGCTTCCGTGCACAGCTATAGCACAAAATAAAACTAGACTACAAAACCAGTATCACCCAGAATTGTCAGAATATCGAGCTGTGTGGAAGTCCAACAACCAAGGATTTAAAGAAGTCACACTCATCCAGACCAACAGGAGGGGTGGATACGCTGAGAGATGCAGAGAGGTGCAGAAAGGCCTGGAGACAGAGACTGGCATGGAGACAGGAACAAGCAGTCCCACATCCACATGTGGTAGATAAAAAATGGGAGGGATACTTTGGGAGCAAAGGATCCCAGCCCTAGTCCAAACCACCCAGCCCAGGGTTCCAGCACCAGGAAGATAAATCCCCATTAAATTCTAGCTGTAAAAACCAGTGGGGGTTGGGGCAATGGAAGAAATTGTGGTATTCTCACGAGTCTCCTCTTAAAGGGCACACAACAGAATTAGGACTCACGAAGACCCACCCCCTCTGGGATTCAGCACCAGGGCAACAGCTTGGAAGGGCACCAGTGGCATATAGGGGAAAAGTGAAGTGTGAGTGTAGGGAGGCAGCTTCCTCCCAGGCAAAACTCCAGAGTATTGTCCCCATAGTGAGCCCTCCCCCACACAAAACAACAGAGCTACAACACGGGTTGCCACACCCTGGCGATTACCTAAGGCTCCACCCCAGACAACTTAATAGGTGTGCTTTTCTATAACAGGCCACACTAAGACAGAGATTCAAAGCTGCTCTACCTAATACACAGAAACAAACACAGGGAAGCTGCCAAATTAAGGAGACAAAGAAATATGGCCCAAATGAAAGAACAGAACAAAAATCCAGAAAGAGAACTAAATGAAATGGAGATAAGCAACCTATCAGATGCAGAGTTCAAAACACTGGGGATCAGGATGCTCCAGGAACTCACTGGGTACTTTGATGGTATAAAAAAAAAAACCAGGCAGAAATGAAGGCTGCCTTAAGTGAAATAAAGAAAAATCTACAGGGAATCAACAGTGGAGTGTATGAAGCCAAGGATCAAATCAATGATTTGGAACACAAAAAAGAAAAAACATTCAATCAGGAGCAGGCCGAAAAAAGAATTCAAAAAAATGAGGAGAGGCTTAGGAACCTCTATGACATCTTTAAACATTCCAACATCCGAATCATAGGGATGCCAGCAGGAGAAGAGGAGGAGCAAAAAACTGAAAACTTATTTGAAAAAAAATAATGAAAGAAAACTTCCCTAATTTGGTAAATGAAGTCCAGGAAATATAGAGAGTCCCCAAAAGATGGACACAAAGAGGACCACATCAAGACACATCATAATTAAAATGCCAAAGGTTAAAGATTAAGAGAGAGTCTTAAAAGCAGCAAGAGAAAAGCAGAGAGTTACCTACAAAGGAGTTCCCATTAGACTGTCAGCTGGTTTCTCAAAAGAAACTTTGCAGGCTAGAAGGTGCTGGGCAAGAAATATTCAAAGTGATGAAAAGCATGGACCTACAACCTAGATTACTCTATCCAGGAAAGCTATCATTTAGAATGGAAAGACAGACAAAGTGCTTTCCAGACAAGGTAAAACTAAAGAAATTCATCATCATCAAGCCATTATTACATCAAATGCTAAAGGGAATTATATAAGGAAAAAAATAAGATCAAAACGATTATCATTATTAAAATGGTAATAAATTCACAACTATCAATAACTGAATCCAAATGACAAACTAAGCAAACAAGCAGAACAGAAACAGAATCACAGATATGGAGATCATTTGGACGGTTATCAACTGGGAGGGGAAAGGGCAAAAATGGGGGTAAAGGTACAGGGATTAAGAAGCTCAAATTGGTAGGTACAAAATAGACAAGGGAATGTTAAAAACAGTATAGTTAATAAGAGTAGCCAAAGGACTGATATACATGACCCATGGACATGAATAAAGAGGGGATTACTGGAGGGAATGGGGGTACCAGGTGGAGGTGGGCAAAGGGCAAAAATTGGGACAACTGTAATAGCATAATCAATAAAAAATATTTTTTAAAAATTTGGAAAATGATAGAAATAGTGAAAATCACATTAAGGACAACAAAACCACCTCGTAGTATACCAAAATGACCAGTATCTAAATGTGTTCAGCTGCTGTCAAAATGGGCAAGTTCATGAAACCTGGGAAG
>PVJI01017674.1:0-35101 GCA_004026765.1 Micronycteris hirsuta | reverse complement strand
ACACATAATGATGGAGAATTTCCTGAAGCTGGTGAAGGAAATAGACTTTCGGGAAGTCCAGGAAGCTCAGAGAGTCCCAAAGAGGTTGGACCCAAAGAGGAACACACCAAGACACATCATAATTACATTACCCAAGATCAAAAATAAGGAAAGGATCCTAGAAGCAGCCAGAGAAAAGGAGACAGTTACCTACAAAGGAGTTCCCATAAGACTGTCAACTGATTTCTCAAAGGAGACCTTGCAGGCAAGAAGGGGCTGGACAGAGGTGTTCCAAGTCATGAAAGGCAAGGACCTACATCCAAGAATACTCTATCCAGCAAAGTTTTCATTTAGAATGGAAAGGCAGATAAAGTGCTTCTCAGATAAGGTCAAGTTCAAGAAGTTCATCACCACCCAGCCTTTATTGTATGAAATGTTGAAGGGAGTTATATGAGGTATGGAGGAACATCAACAGGGGAGTGGTAGGGGGAGAGGGTGGGAATGGGGCACAGAACAGGTAGCATAAATGGTAGGTAGACAACAGACAGGGGGAGGTTAAGAATAGTATAGGAAGTGCAGAAGCAGAAGGACTTACGTGTATGACCTATGGACAAAACTAAAGGGTGGGGAAAGAGGGGGTAAGGGGGTGGGGGGCAAGAAGGGGGGGAAAGTGGGACAACTGTAACAGCATAATCAATAAAATATAGTTAAAAAAAGAAAAAAATCATATAACTTTTTCCTAAGAAGAACAGTATTTAAGAAGGTAATTAATCACTTCAATTTATTTAATTATTACTTTAATTAATTTTCTAATGGTTATTTTAAAGCTTATTTTTTCATGGTTCTATACTTCAATGAAGAAAAATCAAAAAAGAAATTGAGTAAATAGTTCCATTTACAATAACATCAAAAAGTAAAATATCTATACAAAGACCAAATATATATCTTTTAGTATAAATCACAATATAATAAACTTCTATACCTCAACAAAAACAATCCCAAGTATCCTGGTTAAATAGTGGGCTAGGGACTTGAACCAACATATCCCTAGAGATGGCATACAAGCATATGACGAGATGATTGGTGCCACTATTCATTAAGGAAATGCATATCTAAACCACAGTAAGATATCATTCACATCCATTACATACCTACTTCATATATGTATATGTACATATATATATATATATAGATTTTATTTATTTATTTTTAAGTAAAGGGGAAGGGAGGGAGAAAGCGGGAGAGAAACATTGATGTGAGAAACATCCATCAGTTGCCTCTTGCACATGCCCCGACTGGGGATGAACCTGCAACTCAGGCATGTGCCCTGACCAGAAATCGAACCCCAAACCTTTTCATTTGTGGGATGATGCCCAATCCAATGAGCCACACCAGTCAGGGATAGATGGCTACTTAAAAAAGAACAAACAGAAAATAACAAGTATTGGAAAAATGGGAATTCTTATGCATCGACCGCTACTGGAAAGGTAAAATGTTATAACTGTTATGGAAAACGCTAAGGCAGATTCTTGAAAATTTAACACTGACTTACCATAGGCTATGGAATGAATGTTGGTGTCCCTCTAAAATTCCTACGGTGAAATCTTCCAAAATACAATGGTGAGCCTTTGGGAGGTAATGAGGTCATGAGAGTGGATCCCTCATGAGTAGGATGCATCTGCAAATTGGAAGATGGTCCTCATCCAAATATAATCATGCTGGATCTCTGATTTCAGACATCAAGGCCTCAGAACTGTGAAACATACTTTCCTGTTGTTAATAGGGTACCCAGTCTACCGACACTTTGTTATGGGAACATGAACTGAAAACACAGCATATGATCCCGCAATTTCACTTGTGTGTACATATACCAAAAAATTGACTGCAGGATCTGGAAGAGAGATCTGCACACCCGTGTTCACAGAAGCATTGATCACAACAGCCAAGAGGTATAAACAACCCAGTTGCCCACTGGCAGATGACTGCATGAACTGTGGTAAACACATACTGCGAAATAGTATTCAGCGTATTTGAATAGTTTTCAAAATAAGACACTTATCAAGTCATTGCTGCAATATGGACAACCCTTAAGGACACTATACTAAGTGAAATAAATGACTTGCAAAAAAGACAAGTACTATATGATTCTTTCTATAGGAAGTACCTATAACAGTCAAATTACTAAAAATAGGAAGAAGAATGTTGTTTGCCACAGGCTGGGGAAAGAGGAAAATAGGAAGAAAACAAGTGATTTTAAATACAAATGGCAATCGGTTGAATCTACACTCAAACAACAAGATACAAGACAGCGTAACTCTGCTAAGCACAAATGGTATCAAATAATATGTTGTATGATACTATAAAAAAGAAACATAAAGAGCTCTTACTGTATGTATGAGTAGACATGTATTATATTTGTTACTATGAATCAAGGAGACTTTAAGCTGCACTTATCCTAAATTATTAAGTTCTATTCTATAAATATCATAAGGAGAACACAACGAATCTTCCACAAGAAAGAAAGAAATGAACCAGAGTGAAGAAGGACTTATATCTGAGGGACCTGTAAGTAGCAGCAGTTACATGCAGAAACACCTTCTAGAAATGGAGTGGAGACCCATGATAGAGGTTGACGTGCAGAAAGGTGGTTCGTAATGTTTGCAACAAATAAGACCCAGAGCACAGCAGGAGAGGGCCACGTGCTCTCTAGATGAAGTTTGGATGGAAAGAGGAGAAACAAAACAGTCTTCATGTATTCACTCAACAATGCAAATTCCAGAACTTTAGAAATTACAGATGTTATAAATAACAGTGAAGAAGTCCTTAAAGTGCAAGAAATGAGCTAAGTTTCCTGTAAAATACAATTGAATGATTAAGTATTAATTCAGTATAACAATGGGGACATGATAAATCTAGACAGGGCCAGTAATTATTAGAAGAGAGCAGTTATACCAAGAAATAAAAACTTGATGAAACTTACACAAAACTCAACAAATTATGCATAGAAAAAAAAAAGCAATGAATCTTATATAATGAACTATGACAAATCAACTTAATGCTATTTCTGGGATGAAGAAAATGACAAATATTTATGCACATATATATATGCATATATATATTTACCAGGTATTAAATATTTCCAATTTAAATCCCATAATAAATCCAATTAACAAAAGTAACATAATATGAGGTACTAAACCAGGTGAAAAGAAGTAGAAGGAATAATAAAAACTATCTTTTCAAAATAGCCTGGAATAAGTAAAGGATTCAGCAAAATGGCTGGGAAGCAATGCCCTCAATGCTAAAGAAGAAAATAGGCTCATACATATCAAACAATGTCAATTCCCAAATTCAACCTTCCCACATATCAGAAATATAAGATGCTAGGAGTATCATCAAAAATACGAAACTGATGATTAAATAAGTAAAAAATCAAGTTAATTTGTAACACAAGGAAATGGACAAGATGAACGTTGCAGTGGCTTAAAGCAAAACAAGTGATGGTGGACTTCTTTTAAGGTGTCACTCAACTTCGTGAGCTCCCTTAATAACACACTTCACAAGTGTATTTGTTGAAGGAGAATACACAATGGCACACAGAAGATGAAAAATGTGGCATGAACACTAGTTTGGTTAACAGCCTCAAGGCTAGGAGAATGGGAATTTAGACACTATTGTCCTTAGGAGAAAATTCTATACTATTTATTGTGGTTCAGAGGGGAAGATCATCAGTATGCATGTGTATGTGATCAACATGATCACAGTGTTCTGGAGAGATGCTTTTTTGACACTCCTCAAAACCAGAAAGAAAATTGAAGATATTCATTTTTTAGGCTCTCGTGATACTTTCTATCTCAGTATCCTTGGACACACTGTCCACTCTACTGAGCGGCTTCAAGCACTGCTTCTTTATGTAGTGTGATAATATTGCGACATATTAATGAAAGTATTCTCCATCAGAATTTTCTGTGACTAAGTAAACCGTTTAGGAGAGTCCACCAGAAGTGCATTACCTGAAGATGGATTATACCAGCAAAAGAATACAATGAAATATCAGACCCTTGGTACGCGTTTTTCATGAGGAGGATTCAGAGGCATATCATACAAAGCTGAGAATACGAAATCTGGAAGTCTATTTTCCCGGACTAAGAAGCATGGAAAAAAGAAAGAAAATACAAGGTATGAAGTCAGACGTTGTAGATCTTTAGATGGGACTATGAGTTCTACCACAGCCACCAAGCTAAAAGTATGACAGATTGATGTGTTCCCCATGTAGGACAGGGGATAAAAGGGAACATCTGTCTACTGCTTTTAGAGAGTTCCTAAGTAACATCCAATTAAGAAGATCCTAACCCCTTCCCTTTTATAAACAGTATAGAAACAGTATAGAACAGGACAGTACAGAAAAATCAGAACAGAAGAAAAGGCTGAGGGACCAGAACGGGCTGGAAACCCTCCATGCAGAAAGGGCTGGAAACAGCTCCATGCAGTTTTGTGTGGGCCAGGTAGCATGGAAGAATGAAGTTCTGTTCTCATCTCCTGATAAGGTCTTCCAACTACAGGAAATGGTAATGGAACTCTGATACGTACGTACTCCCAGGAGGAAGGACTACAATGGCCTTACCTCTGATCTGTATAAACTAAGATCTGAGCATCTGAAAGAATCAAGTCCCAAAGGTGAGATCCCCAAACAGGAAAGAGTCCCCTTTGAAACAGCCTGTTCCTTGCTCCACAAGGACTTCACAGGGGCCAGACAACAGTGTTGTGATCAAAATAAAGACTCTGCCTCTGTCTCTATGGGAATGGCAGAATGATGAAGGTGAAAGGACAGCATTTGTAAAAATGATTTTATTTATTTATTTTTAGAGAGGAGAAAGATAGGGAGAGAAACATCCATGTGTGATTGCCTCTTGCGTGTCCCGTACTAGGGACCTGGCCTGCCACCCAGGTATGTGCCCTAGACTGGGAATCGAACCGGCGACTCTTTGGTTTGTAGGCCAGTGCTCAATCCACTGAGCCACAACAGCCAGGGCTGAAAGGACAAATTTTACACGCTGAAGGATGGAGTAAGTTGAGGAGAAGAAAAACTTCCTTTGAGTATTTACAAGAAATAAACTTCTGTTTACCCATAGAACTCTCTCGCTTGGGGAGACTTTTGCAAACACTATTAATGTTGTGCCTTCCTCTCTTCTTTCTGAGCTCTTCCATGTGTTTACACCTTTTATATGTTCCCACCAATTATTTTTTCTATTTTTAACTCACTCTTCAGAGTCCAAAGCAATTTTTCTTGCTCCAAAATGGAGATAATATTCAGATCAGAAACAGAAATTCCTTCATTTATGAAGAATGGGCCCTGGCTGGTGTGGCTTAGTGGATTAAGCTCTGGCTCATAAGCCAAAAAGTCACCGGCTCGATTTCCAGCTCAGGGCTCATGCCTGGGTTGTGGGTTAGGGCCCAAGCTGGGGGCACGTGAGAGGCAACCAATCAATGTTTCTCTCACACATCATTGCTTCCCCTCCTCTCTTTCTCCCTCCCTTCCTCTCTCTAAAATAAATAAGTAAAAATCTTTAAAAAAATTAAGAATGGAGAATGAAGATCTGTAGTTTTTTCAGAATTCCCAATCTTTGCTTAACTGAGGTTATGAGGATATTATGGAAGGTCAGACAGAAACATTTCACATATCCATCCACAGCTTGCCATCTTCTCTGCATAGGGACCAGTGTCTTATGCAGATACCACACTCTCTCCAAAGAACTACTGAATCAATAGTTCAGAGATAGAAAACAAACAAAAAAAAAAGATATTTTAAGTTTTCCATAGGGCTTCATAAACAGTTACGCTCTGGAACAACACCTGATGTACCATGAAGTGGGGAGAGCATCTGGAGAAAGGGCAAGTTTAAAGTCCTGATGCCACATCATGAAGACTTTCATGTCTGAGTAAACAGAGCTTTGGTCGCAGTCACCCAAGGCAGGGACTCCCAAGCAGCACACAAGGGAAAAGAGAGCCAAGGGCAGACCTTGACTTCTGGAAGAGAGTTGTCCTCACCCAGGGAGAGCAGGTCCCAGCACTTCTCCGATGTTATGTGCCTATACAAGGTGCTTTGAGCTGGGTTCAGGTATTCCCACTCCTCCCAAGAGAAATCAATGGTCACTTCCTTGCATCAAACATAAAGACTTCTTGGTGTCAAAGGATACAATCCATAGGGTAAAAATGCAACCTCCAAAAAGTGGATGTGATAAAAATGATCTCAAGACTCTCCAGCCCTGGTTGGTGTGACTGAGGGGACTGAGTGCCGGGCTGTGAACAGAGAGGTCACTGGTGTGATTCCCAGCTGGGGTGCATGCCAGGTTACAGGCCAGGTCTCCAGCTGAGGGCTAGCGAGAGGCAACCAATCGATGTTTCTCTCCCTCCCTTCACCTCGCTCTAAAAATAAATAAATAAACTCTTAAAATAAAAAAAAGAATCTCCAACTGTCAGACATTTCGGTTTATTTCCTGAGAAAGAGCTATTGCTGAACCCTCTTCTTTTTCTCTTCCTCCTTTTCTGAGCTTCTCCCTCAAGAAACAATAATCTTTAGCATTGAATGCTCCTCACTGTGACCTTGGCCCGGGCTCCACTTAATTTTTTTTAAGAAAGCAATTACGTGAACAAAGTATTGCAGTAATTTCACCTTAGTTTTGTCCATGTAGCTGGTATTGATGTATATACATTATTCACTCGGACTTATAATTATATTCAAGGAGTATTTACTTAACCATTCATATTTACACTTATGCCCAAAAAGTTATATAGGAGTGATCCTTCCTCCTTTGTACTCATGTACTCTCTTTTTCGTGCACCTTGCCGACCTACATAAAAGTCAGTTGTAACTCATTTAAATTCAGGTTTCCAGTGTGAAGTAGTGCATTGCTTAACTCTACAGAGCTGTAACCCCTAATGTGAGAAGGGGAGTGTCAGCGTTTCCCAAGAGTAATGTCTTTAGCAATTAAGGTGTGGTAGCCCCAGTGCTAAAAAACCCTATTCCAGTCCAACATGTTTCACTTCTGCATTTTTTATTGTGCAATAAACTCTCTGATATATATATGTTCTAATCCTTAATAAAGAAAAAAAAAAGCAAAAAGCAAAAACCACCATCCAAAACCGAAAGTCATCTATAGCCTCGGAAAGTTCCTGCACATAAAGTATCAGTCACTGGATTTTCCTGCAGCCCTGCCAAGTTTCACGGCCTCTGAGCAGATTTCCCAACAGGAGACGGGACAGGCGACAGGGAAATGTCACTAAGTAACACACAAGTACCCTTGTGTGGTGTACCTATCAGATGACACAGCCTTGAGTCTTACTCTGGATCACAATCATTCCACAATATAATAAAAGAGCTTCAATATTACGTCAATGCAGAGAGGCAAAATAGAGAATTCCTAACCCTAATTGTTAGTTTCAAAAGATCAGGTAGTTCCACAAAGATGGTTATTTAGACCTATGAATTTTTCTTGTTAGTCTTATTTTTTCTCCAGAACAATTTTATGTTTAGGTATCATCTTTATGTATTCATGAATGAATGAATGATTTCAATCACCCATTTGTGCAACAGTACCTATTTTAGCATTGTATTGTATTAGGTCTTTTTAAAAAATTTATATTTTATTGATTATGCTATTACAGTTGTCCCAATTTTTCCCCTTTTGCCTCCCTCCACCCAGCACCCCCTACTCCCTCAGGCAATCCCCCCACCATTGTTCATGTCCATGGGTCATGGGTATAAGTTCTTTGGCTATTGCATTTCCTATACTATACTTTATGTCACCCTGACTGTTCTGTAACTACCTATCTGTACTATTTAATCCCTTCACCTCTTCACTCATTCTCTCCCTCCTCCTTCCAATCTGGAAACCTTCTGATAACTAACTATTTTTCTCTTGTTTTTAAGAGTCTCTCTTTATCTTTGACCTTTGGCCTTTTAATAATGATGTGTCTTGGAGTGGGACTCTTTGCATCCATCATAATTGGGACTATATGAGCTTCCTGGACTTGTATGTCTATTTCCTTCACCAGATTAAGAAAGTTTCCTTTCACTATTTTTTCAGATAGATTTCCAATTTCTTGCTCTTTCCTTTCTCCTTCTCGCACCCCTATGATGTGAATGTTGGACATCTTAAAGTTGTCCCAGAGGCTGTTTATACTATCTTCATTTTTTTTGGATTTTTTTCTTGTTGTTCTGCATGGTTTTTTGCTTCCTTATGTTCCAAATCATTGATTTGATCCTCAGTTTCATCCATTCTACTGTCATTTCCCTGTAAATTGCTCTTTATTTCAATTAGTGTATCCTTCATTTCTTTTTCCTTAAGTATATTTTATTAATTATGCTATTACAGTTCTCATTTTTTTCTCCCCTTTATTCCCCTCACCCCTGCAACACCCTGTCCCCCACCAGTACACCCCCACGCCCACTTAGTTCATGTCCATGAATTATATATATAAGTTCTTTGGCTTCTTCATTTCCTATACTATACTTAACCTCCCCCTGTCTATTTTGTACTTACCATTTATACTTCTTATTCCCTGTAACTTTTCCCCCATTCTGCCCACTCCCCATCCCTGCTGATAAACCTTCATGTGATCCCCATTTCTGTGATGCTGTTCCTGTTTCCGTTGTTTGCTTAGATTGTTTTTGTTTTAGGTTCAGTTGTTGTGAATTTATTGTCATTTTACTATTCATAGTTTTGATCATCTTTTTTTTCTTAGATAAGTTCCTTTAATATTTCATGTAATAAGGGCTTGGTGATGAAGAACTCCTTTAACTGGACCTCATCTGGGAAGCACTTTATCTGCCCTTCCATTCTAAATGATAGCTTTGCTTGATAGAGTAATCTTGGATGTAGGTCCTTGCCATTCATGACTTTGAATACTTCTTTCCAGCCCCTTCTTGCCCGTAAGGTCTCTTTCAAGATATCAACTGACAGTCTTATGGGAACTCCTTTGTAGATAACTGTCTCTTTTTCTCTTGCTGCTTTTAAGATTCCCTCCTTATCTTTAACCTTGGATAATCTAATTATGATGTACCTTGGTGTATTATTCCTTGGGTCCAACTTCTTTGGGACTCTCTGAGCTTCCTGGAGGTGTATTTCCTTTGCCAGATTGGGGATGTTCTCCTTCATTATTTGTTCAAATAAGTTTTCGATTTCTTGCTCTTCCTCTTCTCCTTCTGACACCCCTATGATTCGGATATTGGAATGTTTAAAGATGTCTTTGAGGTTCCTAAGCCTCTCCTCATTTTTTGAATTCTTGTTTCTTCATTCTGTTCTGGTTGAATGTTTATTTGTTCCTTCTGCTCCAAATCGTTGATTTCAGTCCGGTTTCCTCCCCTTCACTGTTGGTTTACTGTATATTTTCCTTTATTTCACTTTACATAGAGTTCACATTTTCATCTATTTTGTGATCATACTCAACAATTTCTATGAGCATCCTGATTACCAGTGTTTTGAACTCTGTATCTGATAGGTTGGTTATCTCTTTATCACTTAGTTCTATTTTTGGAGCTTTGATCTTTGGTATTTTAGGAAAAAAAAAATATATATATATATATTTTTTAAATCTAGGTGAGCCTGTTACATAGTAAGGGGCTGAACCTTAGGTGTTCAACAGGGAGGGGTAACTCACTTCTCTGTGTTGTGGCACTGCATGTCGGGCAGGGGTCCCAGAGGGAACAATGGGGCTTGCTCAACTCTAGGCTTTCAGTTACATCCCCCACTACCCACAAGCAAATTGGGCCCTTTTGGTGGTGATTCCTGGGTGGGTAGGTTTATGTACATTCAAGGACCCTGTGGATCTCTCCAATGAACTCTCCTGTGAGGCTGGGAGTTTCTCCTGCTGCTGCAACCCACACAGGATTTTACAGTCAGAGGTTTTGAGGCTTTCTTTTTCATGCTGGAACCCTCGGTCGTGTGGTCTGTTTCGGTCTCCAGTTGTTCCTCCTAGTTTATATGGAAGCAAATGTGGGATCACCTGGTTCTCCAGCCACTGCCTTGCTGCACCTCCTTTCTGCCCCTGCTGTTCATCTCCACTCCTCCTATTGGTCTGGATGAATGTTTCTTCTTTAACATTTTGGTTGTCAGACTTCCATACAGTTTAATTTTCTGGCAGTTATGGTTATTTTTTGTTTTTAAATTTGTAGTTGTCCTTCTTTTGGTTGTACAAGGAGGCAATGTGTATCTCTCTATACCTCCATCTTGACCAAAAGTCCTCGTATCCTCCATTTCTAATTAGGTCTTTTTATGTTGCTGAGGTCATCACTAAGTTCCTTGAGCATCCTTATAAACAGTGCTTTGAACTCTGCATCTGATAGATCGCTTATCTCGATTTCCTTCAGCTCTTTTTCTGGAGTTTTGATCTGTTCTTTCATTTTGGGCCATGTTTCTTTGTCTCCTTGTTTTGTTAGCCTCCGTGTGTTTGTTTCTATGTATTAGGTAGAGCTGCTTTGACTCCGTGTCTTGGTAGTGTGGCCTAGTGTAATAGGTGTCCTGTAGGCTCCAGTGGCACAGACTCCCCTATCATCCAATCTTGGTATTTGAGGGGCACCTTTTTTATGGGTTGAGTACACCCTCCTCTTGTAGTTGAGCCTTGATTGCTGTTGGTAGATCAATGGGAGAGATTTACCCAGGCCAGTCAGCTGCTAGGACTGGCTGTGACCATTGACCACAAACCTCTGCCGTCTGTGGAGGATCAGCTATGTGGAAGACCACGTCGATGGTGCTCCAACGTGGTCTGTAGCTGTCTGCTGGGTGCATTGGCCCTGGGGTTTCCCAGGTGGTGCAGGCCAAGGTCGGCCCAAACCTGTGTTTTACCCAGAGCATCCTGCTTGAGCTGTAAAGCAATCTCAGATGCCTGCCACTTGTCCTGGGCTTGGAGATTCCCAGGTGGAGCCAAGCTGTGACTCTAGTCTGGTTGCTGCTAGGGCTCACTGAAGCCAGCTCTTCCTCGTTTGATAGGAGTTTGGAGCCAAGATCAGCCATTCTTATGGAAAAGTAGCTTGGGTGGACTGTAAGTTAGGTGAGGCAGAGCCTCTGTGGATCTCCAAGGTGGGTCATACGGTGTTAGGCAGATCAATGGAGTCTCAGATATGGCACCAGCCTCCCAGGTCTGTGGGGGGAGGGCTCAGCAGAGAGACAATGGCCTCTGCTCATCCTGATGCCAGATGCTTCAGTCTCTCCCTGGATGCCACTGGTGCCCTTCAAGTTGCTGTCCTGGTGCTGGAGCTCAGAGGGAGCGAGTCTGAGTGTGTCTGTGTGTGGGTTCCCCAAGAGGCACTGCTTGGTGCTTCAGCAGCCTCCTCCATGGAGTCAATCCCTGCTGGTTTTTGTAGCCAGAAGGTGTGGTGACTTATCTTCCTGCACTGGAATCCTGGGCTGAGGGGCCTAGTTTTGGTCCGGGACTCCTCACTGCTGAGATAGCCCTCCTGAATTTTTATCCACGTGGGTGTGAAGCCAGTCTGTTCCAAATCCGCACCCTTCCCATCAGTCTGGATGGATGTGGTTTCTTCAATACTGAGTTGTCAGACTTCCATTCAGTTTGATTCTATTCAACTTATCTGAGTGACGCTTGGTCTATATCTTAGTTGTAATTTTGATGTGTTGTGTGAAGAGGCAAGTCATGTCAGCCTACATCGCTGTCTTGACCGGAAGACTTATATATTATTATGTCTATCAGGTCTGAAGTATTAAAATGGAAACTCTTCTATTGCTATTCTGAAGTTTTCATAAGAAGTTTTCATAGGAATGAAAAAGTATAAAGATCAAAATCAGCAATTCTTTGAATTATTTATTATTGCTGTATCTTATTTTTAAGATAAGGCTAGAATGTAAGCCTTTATTTGATATGACTATGGGTACAAAACAGATATTTCCCAATTGTTAAGGAAGATGAAATCGAAACATGAAGAGCTAAATACTACATGTTGAAAGCTACAATAGTTTATAGACGAATTTAGCAGAGTTCCCTTTTAAACAAGAAGCTCTGGGTGTGACTTGAGTCCAATTTATACACATTTTTAAAAAGCACAGTATTGTCTAAAATGATCCATGCTTGGTATTCAGTTTTGCATACTCATCCCCTATTCTATACCTAGGATAACTTTTTTTTTTTCCTGCTAATGTTAGTATGCCTAAAATATATTAATGCACCTCTGCCAAAATTATTAATTTTAATATTTCCTCTACATCATTCTTTCTCCTCTTCTGGAACTATGATTCAAACCACACAGACCTTTTTTTTTTCTTTAAATATTTTATTTGTTTATTTTTAGATACAGGGGAAGGGAGGGAGAAAGAGAGGGAGAGAAGCATCCGTGTGTGGTTGCCATTCATGCGCCCCTCACTGGGGACCTGGCCTGCAACCAAGGCATGTGCCCTGACTGGGAACTGAACCAGCGACCCTTTGGTTTGCAGGCCAGCACTCAATCCACTGAGCCACACCAGATGGGGCCACGTAGACCATTTTACTCTGTCTTCCATAGCTCATAATCTAGCTTTCATATTTGGTCTGCATTATGTTCTGGGTAATTTCTTTAGAGCTATTTCCCAGAGCACTTATTCTTGTTTCAGCTCATTTCTACTGATGTTTAACGCTTATATTAAAAATTTCACCTCAACAATTACAGGCATACTTTGTTCTATTCTGCTTTACTTTACTGCAGTTCTCAACTATTGCATTTATTTGCAAATTGAAGGCAAGACCCTCCACTGGCAAAAAGACTGACTCGCTGAAGGCTCAGGTGATGGTTAGCATTTTTGGCAATAAAGTATTTTTTAATTAATGTACGTACTTTTTAAAAGACATAACGGTATTGCACACTTCGTAGACTACACAGCATAGTGTAAACACAGGGTGGGGCAAAAGTAGGTTTACAGTTGTTTGCATGGAAAATGCCAAACCCCCCTGGAATTTATGTATTAAAAATGGTGTATTAATTCTTACATGTTTAAACTTCAGTCACCTTCAAAGTACTCTTCATTTGATGCAATAAACCTATGCAGACATTTTTCCACAGCTCTAAACAGTTTCTGAACTCATCGATTTTGATGTCTCTTAGTACTTCTGTCTTTTTTTGTTGTTGTTTCACCTCTTCCACATGGGCAAAAACGTTTCCCTTTGAGGACTTTTTTCATGCGGAGAAACAAAAAAGGGCCACTGGGGGTGAGATCGGGTGAACAGAGAGAGTGAGGTGTGAGGGTCATGCTGTTTTTCGTCAAAAACTGCTGATCACTCAGTGTGCTGTGGGCAGGTGTGCTCGCAGAGCACCCATCCTGAAATGGGCAAATGCGTCAATGAGCCTTCAAAAAAAAATCTCACTGAAGCCCAATGCAGCCTCTCACAGCAACATCAGCTGGTGCACTGACAAAGATGGGTTCCTACAACACTCAGCTACGGCGGAAGCATGTGCTACAAGAGGCCTGCCCTCCAGAAGGTAATTCTGTGTTTTGGGGGGTCCCCTCTTGCACAATAATTAACAAATAAAGAAGAACAAACTCTGTTTTGCCTAGTCACAACCGTAAACCTACTCTTGCCCCAGCCTGTATAATTTTTATATGCACCAGAAAACCAAACAATTTGTGTGACTCATTTTGTTGTGATATTTGTTTTATTGTGGTGGTCTGGAACCAACCCTGCAATGTCTCCAAGAGATGCTCATATGTATTTCTTTTCTAGAGGTCTTATTTGGTGCCTTTGCAAACGTGACTGGGCATTTTTTAACCCTCTTGTTTTTTAGTCAAATTTTCATTCTTATCTTTTATTTCTTTAAAGATATTGAACATACTTATTTTATATTCTATAATTTTAACCTAAAAAAGTTTTAATTATTTATTTTTAGAAAGAGGAAGGGAGGGACAAAGAGAGGGAGAGGAACATCGATGAGTGGCTGCCTCTTACACACCCCCCAAGCTGGGCCCTGGCCCACAACCCAGACACAAGCCCTGACTGGAATCAAAGCAGTGACCCTTTGGTTTGCAGGCTTGTGCTCAATCCACTGAGCCACACCAGCCACGGCTATTCTATAATCTTAATATCTGAAATTTTCGTGAGACTGCATCTAATTCCTGGGACTTTATTTTCTTGCATGTTTTATGACTTGACAAAAAGCTCATGGTTCCTTGGTACATTATCTGTGGGAATTGCTTGAGGTTTGAATTGAAGGGTGTTCTTCCAGAAAGGATTTTATTTGCTCATCCTAGCTTTCTAGTGGTACTACCAACCTAGGACCAATTTAATAAATTTTCAGCATAAGGTATTTGGACCACCCAGATGTTAAAAACTGTGACGGGTGTGAGATTGTGCCCTCCTAGTTAGCCTTCCATAATTGCATGGATTTTGGCAGGAGACATGCTAGTCTTGGGTCAGAAACTAAGAGCAGGTCGTTACACAAAGTGATAGTGGTAGCCAGAGTACCAGCATTTGTGTTGGTTCCCCAAGCTCCAACTCCCACAGGGCAACACAGCGCGGGCCAGGAGACATCCACACATGCGGTGGGGAGCAGAAAAGAAAAGGGAGCCTGGACTTACAGAACATGGATATTTTATAATGGGCAGTAAGCATGCCTGTCTTTTGTCTCTAGAGGTAGACATTGTGGCTACCTTCCAAGACTATAAGCAAATCTGTCCCTGTTCTCTTCCAAGACTGCTCAGTATATAATCCATTGAAAAGATGGTCTGGAACAGACAGCTGTGCCTCTGCTCACAAGATGTAGAAACTGGAGACTCCTGAAGAACTGTCTCCTAACAACAGGCAGTTTGAATTGGGTCATGAACCCACACTTGTGTTTGCAAATGATCACGGTAGCTTTTCCTCACTTCTGTCTAGAGTCAAGGCCAAGAAGGGTAAGTTTTCTTGCTGTCCTCTGGTGTAGAGCAGGTGACTTTTGTTGTTGTTGTTTGAAGAGGGTGTACCACGGGCGTTCAATCCCAAGGCTCAGGGCTGCATGTGGCCCAACATGGCTGTGAATGGGGCCCCACACAAAATCGTAAGTTTACTTAAAGCATCATGAGATTTTTGTGACTACGTGTTGCAATGTATTTAATGTGTGGCCCAAGACAACCCTTCTTCTTCCAGTGTGGCCCAGAGACGCCAAAAGGTCAGACACCTCTGGTAGACCTCTGTATTGTGTGTCTGTGAGTTTCTTCTATTAGATGTCCTACCTTGGCTGGGGTCTTGGGTTTGTCTCCTGTTCCCTCACCCTTTATGGACATTAGAACTCTAGTTTAAATTCACCAGAATTCAGAAGATATCCCCCATAAAATTTTTCTTTTTTGCTTTCTTACCTCTCCCAATGCCTACTTTCACTTGTTTTTGACCTCTGAGAAGTCCTTAACTTTTTGCTAGCTCAGAAGTCTATTTGAACAGATGTTTTTCATGTGCTATACAGAATTACATTGTGTGTGTGTGAGAGAGAGAGAGAGAGAGGTTTGCTCTGTGTCTCTAATCTCCCATAATGCCAGAGTGGCTGGAATGCAGGGGAGGCTTTCACAATCAGAGCTTAGGGGATCATGAGTCACCTGTAAGAATGCTGAAATCATCTAGAAGACTGGCTTGTTTGGAAAAGAGTATACTAAACCAACATGATTAGGAAATGAATTTTTTAGTTAACTGGATTTTTCTCCCAGTTAACTGAAGAATTGCTGGCTTTGAAAGTAATACCTCTCCACAGAAGGCTGCTATACACAGAAAGCAAGTCCTCAGGATCCTCTAAGTTGTACATAGACACTGTGCACAGTTGCATTAGTTGATGATTTCATTGGCAATTTTACAAATGCCGCACATGTTCAATTTCATGGTTTCGATACAGCAGCTACCTGCATCACGGCAGTGTTACCGTCTCTGAGCACCTCCTGCTCAGTGTGGCCCATGATCAGCAGCACCAGCACCACCCGGGTGCACTTGGACAAGCAGATCCTTAGGCCCCGCCCCAGCCCTGCTGAATCAGAATCTGCCTTTAACAAGATCCCCAGGTGGCTCACTTGCTCAGTAATGTTGGAGATGCACTGCCCTGGAAAATGCTTTGAAGAAGTTGCTGTTGCTGTTGATGACTCTAGCAGTAGGAAAATTTGGAGGCCATTTGCAACAACATGTATGGATTTTGAGAATATTATGCTAAGTGAAATAAGTCAGATGGGAAAGGACAAAAGCCATATGCCACTCATATGTAAAATACAAAAAAATAAACAAAAATGAACTGATAGACACAGACACAGAATGAGGGTTACCAGAGGGAAGAGGGGTGGGAGGAGTGCAAATTGGGTAACCTAGACTTTGGGTGGCAAGCATACAATCGAGTATACAGATACTGAATTATAATGTTGTACACCTGAAGTTCATAATGTTATTAAACATTGTTACAACGATTCATTTAATTTGAAAACAATTAGAGGCTAATAAAATTGGAGTATAATACAATAGAGAAAGCATGGCTTTCAGAAATCAGAATCTGAGACCCATTCCTAAATACCAGCATGAGCTTCAACAAATCGCTGAACATTTCTAAACACAGGATCATATTTCACAAGATTGTTACAGGAATAAAGAGACATTGTGTGAAAAGGGGCCTGTGACAGTGCCTGCCACACGTGTGGGTGGAACAGGGGCCGCACACTGAACCTGACAAGCTCAGGAGAGGCCTGCATGGTGAGTCTTACAAACTCAGAGACCCAAAGTAAGCCCAGCAGGACGGTCTTGAGACAGCCTCTCCCAGATGACACTGGAATTTCCCTAGGTTGCTCCTCAAACCACGCACACAATCGACGGCTAGACAGAGCGTGTCAGTAACTGCAGGTACCGAATTATTAGGCAAAGAGATTTTCCTGACCCCAGTGTTTGTGAAGTTCAGCCTCAGAATGACCCCTGTGTCACCTTACTCCTCAATATAATAGTAAAAAACACCCTTGGGTGGAGATTTAACACGCTAATGAGACATGCATGTAAATTCTACTATGCAGGCACCGGAGAGTCCCTGCCTCCACCTACGTAGACATCACACTTAGATGTCATCTTTCCCCCTTCAACTTCTTTGAAACCGTTGCCCACCTTTTGCTAGGAGAGCAACCCCTTCTTCCTTTCCCTTGAGGCTAACTCTTTGCACGCACGAACTTTTTAATAAACCTCTTACCCAAGTGAGAGGTTTTGTTGGGAACTCTCTTGATTTCCATCTTGGTAGTGTCCAAAGAACTCCGGATGCCGGTAACGGTCTGAACATACAAATTCCTAAGTAAAAGCATGTCATGGCGGGTTGTCACGTCCCGGGACTGTATCTTCCTTGAGAAAGGTCAATCTTTATCTTAGAGGAGCCTGTTTTTATTTTGCATTTGAGATAACATGGCCTTGGAATGTCAGAGTAATCCTTTTCCAGGCCCCTCAGGGTACTACCTCCAACCAGACTAGAGACCACAGAACCCCTCCCTGTTATCTGGTTCCCCAAGTACCATCTCTATGTGATGTAAGTGTTAATTATTACCTATCCTGTACCCACCAGTGTGAAAGTATGTGTCTCTCTATTTCACTTCTTATCCAGTCTCAGGGATTTATTTCCCCTCTTTGCTTTCTTCTGACCCCTTAATCTACCAGCAATGGATGTCTCTTCCTTTAATTCTAATGTATAAAATATTCATAAGCTGCAAAGCTGCCATTCTCCAAAGTATTTTCTCAATCTGTTGACATTTTGCTTCCTGACAATTATCTTCAGTTTGGCTCAAATAAACTCATAAAATTTCTCTACAGGTTTGGGCATTTCTCACATCAACACATAGTAGGTATGTAGTAAATGTTAGCTAATTTTCTTTCCTTTTTCACATCTTTTTAAAATTTAAAAAAAATTGATTTTTAGAGAGAGAGGAAGGGAGAAAGAGAGAGAGAGCGCGACAGATAGAGGTAGAGAAAGCAATACATAGAGAGAAACATTGGTTTGTTCCACTTATTTATGCGTTCACTGACTGCTTCTTGTATGGGCCCAGACAGGAGATAGAACCTGCAACCTTGGTGTCTGCAGACAATGCCCTAACCCACTGGGCTCCCCTACCCGGGACCCATTTTCCATGTTTTGCTGAGAGAGAATAGAGAATAAAATAACTTCTTCCTCCATCATTCAAGTCTATAAAAACAGGTTTTAATAAATCCATGGGAAATGGCAGGTATTAAAACATTTAGCAGTTCATGAGTAGGTAAGGTTTAAATTATAAAAGTTTCCACAAAGGATGAAATACAGTTTACAATATAAGACACATACAGAAAAGTTAAATTACAACAGAAACAGAAATCGTTGAAAGTTGAGTATGAAGAACACCTACCACAGAGCCCATCACAGCAGGTGCATCTAAAGTGTGGCACTGACTTTCCTAATCACCAAAGCAAAAGGGAAAACTCAGTGAATCCCATGAGAAAATACTCTGGAGACAGTTTCTGTAGAATTAAAGTGCAAAAGGAATGTGTTATATGAGTTCTTCTCTAAGGAACATCAACTATTTAATGGAATGTATTTTAATGGTACAATTAGAAAAGAGTTGTTAAGATAATAAAATGTGACTTTAAGGGGTCTTTTTTTACTTATACTTGCAGACTAGATATCGATGAAATATAGGCTGATTTTTTTCTTCTCCCTTAATTACTAAAAACCAGCAGAGGCTGAAGGAAAATTTCTTTGTAAGCTTTCTAGCAATGGATTGCTTTCAATTTTTAGGAAATGAATTTCCACAGTCAGCAAGGGTCTGTTGTCCAGGAAGATTCAGTCCTGAAGCCCCTTACCATAAATGGCCAAGTTCTAAGGTCCTCCTGAGGCAGGTTGGTAAGAAGCTAGAAAAATTCGCTAACTGGTGGAAGGAGAGAAAAGGAGACAAACAAACAGCTGAGCAATTAGCAGCCAGCTAATAAACCACAAGATCTCATCTTCCCTAATCAAAGACACCTAGGAGCGGATGGTTTACATCTCTGCTCCCCAGCTGAAGGGGAGGTAGCAGAAATCACCCTAGTAGGGAGATAGCAAAGACGACTGGTACCAGATAAACCCAAGAATGGATGAAATCAGGGGCATACTGTGTTTCACCATGTGTAATGTGCACTTTTTGCCCAAATTTTTAAGGGAAAAATAAGGATGCACATTACACATGGGTATAACAATTACACACCATGGCCATGATAATGGCCATGATAATCCCGTGTGTGATGCACATAAAAACCACATTGTACATGGCAAAATATGGCAAATAACAAAAAACCCTCTTTATAGACAAATCCAAGATAGAGGTGCAGCTGAACAGAGTGATCCAAACCCCAATATACGCTCATTTAGATTCATCAGCATATTAAGGACACACCTGGAAAGCTGATGCATCTTGTGATGGAGACCTTCCCTAAAATTCCTGCCTGCAGAAAACAGATAAACTCCCTTGAAAGGACAAAGTCAGCACCACTTGCCTAGCAGGCCTGTGACCTCCTTCTGAAACATTTCTGCCATTTTACTCATCTGAGCTTATGTCCCCAGGACTGGAAATTACTGGAAAGCAAGAACAGAACTAACCAGTCCCTATAGCCACAGGCAAGAGATAGCATTGAAGCAAACTGCAGACTTACAACACCCCCAACAGCCCAAGGGCCACACAACAGCAACTCCCCCACCCTTTTTAAATCCAATTATAATACAATAAAGGCTCAAAGCCCTCACCCCTCCATGCTGGTGTATCTATACCATGACCCTCTCCTGTCTTGGAGAGTGAATAAAAAGTTTATTCTCTCTACTTTCTTTTCTTTGTGAATTCTTTCACAGCCTGTGTCACCAACCACCCCAACATTCTGATGGCCTGTATGGGAACATTCTCTATTTCTCCTTTTCCTCTGGCCTCCTGAGATTTGGGACTAGGGGAGCAGTGGGCAGCGAAAGCGCAACCTGGGCTAACCTCCTAACTCTGTCTCTGTGGGGTTTGGAGAGAGGATTCTAATCCTTCTCTGTCTCTCCAAACTCTGCAGACAGCCTGCTCCTCACCCACCTTTGTGGCCAGCTATTGGTAAGTCTCCCTGAATCTCAGGACGAAAACACCCTATTCAAAATGATATCCAGCCACTTGTTTCATCATAAGCCCCGGTACTGGGTTTTGGCTGGAAGGGATGCCTCCAACCATCTGTCTGCTGGTTCAGTCTGTTCTTGGGACCCAGGGACATAGGGCTCTGAGGCAGATCCTTGTGTTTGTTTAGTGTGCCCTTAGGCTTAAGGACACTCAGCTCTGGTCATAGCTCTCTAGGTCGTTTCAGTTGGTTGGAAACACACTTCTCAAAGCTTCCTGCTTTTAGGTAGCCAAGGTGGCTAAGAAAGGAGTAGGAGCCAAAAAGGTCCAAGTAAAAGGGCTTGCATTTGAGGCTAGACACGATGATGGGGCGGGGGAGGGGGAGAGGAGCTGAGCCTGACAGCAGACTGCAGTGGCAAGGGAAGGGTAGAACGGTTTTTAAGGGTGTGTGGCAGACCCCTGGGGAGGGTAGCAGACCCTGCTGGTGTCCATTGTTTGCAAGACAATGTCCTCTGATCAGAGATGGCTGATTTGGTGACAGAAAGTCTGGGAGATTTATTGGCCTTGTTTCTGGGGAAAGCTTGAGTGAGTGGGGACAAGCAGTGAGGATTCAACTGGTTTCCAGCAGGATGCTGGAGGCTATACCTCAGTTGCTTCTGATAACGGGGAATCTCGTAGTCAGGTACTTAGCCCCATGACACATACCTTCTTTGTGCCACCAAAGGCGGTGGCTTGGGTCCTCCACGTCCCAGTACAATCTAAAGCCCTCCATTACTTCTTATCCCGGAGATATCCTTCCCTTTTAAAATGGGCAATACTCAATCAACCCCGCCAAAGAACTCTCTATTGGGATGTAACTTGAAGGCTTTGGGACTTCCCGACCTCAAGCCCAAGCGCTTGATTTTCTGTTGCAACACGGCCTCTCCCCAATACAAACTGAGTGACCAGGAAGTCTGGCCCGTGAATGGATCTCTTAACTATAACACTCTCCTCTAACTGGACCTTCACTGTGGCCATTTCCATCCCCTACTAGGCTGTAGTTCTCAAGAGGAGAGAAGATTTTAACCTTCAGCAGGAATTCCAGGCATTCCAGGCCTCTTTCTCCTAACTATGCCTTTTTGTTCAAATTTGCCTCACAAGTCTTTTCTCTCCTTTCTCTGACCATCCTATTTACATCTCTACCACCACCACCCTCCCAAACTGCAAAACACTCTAAATTCTCCTCCTAGAGACCTAGGAGGTGCTCAGTCCTGGGAACAATTGGCCCTACCTCTCAATGTAGAGGAAAAAAGGCGCTTTTCCACCCCTTTGCCTGACTCTTTACCATCTCCCCTCCATCTCTTCTTCCTACTTTACCTCCTTAGACCTCTCCTCCTGGCCCGCCCCTTCAGATCGGGTTTCCCCCCAGCCACACCCACTCCTGCCTCCTCTTTCAGAAACCCCCCAAGTCTGTGACCAGTTCCCTCTTGGTGAGGTTGCTGTATCAGGGGGCATTCTTCGGGTCCAGGCTCCCTTTTCAGTGACAGACCTCTCCCAAATTGAGGTCAGACTCAGCAGTTTTTTCACAAATCCGGTTACATTTACAAAGGAGTTTGAATATCCCCTTCTCTCATATGACATCTTTTGACTCTTTTGTGACCGCCAGTTTTGTACTTCTTAATCCCTTCACTTTACTCACTCAGTCCCCCTTCACCTCTGGCCACTGTCACCCTCCCTCAGAGCAAAATTCAGTATAAATGGTAGAGATTATTATCCAATGTCTGCTTTTAAATCAGAACCTCTTTTCTTCCAGTAGGAAATCTTATGGAGCAACGTAGATTTTTACCAATCAAGTTGGCCCCAATTCACCTGGTAGGGCGAGACATTCTAGAAACCAATGATGCCCAAATATCTTTTTCCAGGGTATACTTAGTACTAAGTAAACCAGATACTGGACCAAATGGGAAAACAATGATTTTAAAGGATCCCCCGCAAGAGGAAGCTAATCTTGAGACTGAATGTTTACTAACCATCTTTTCTTCATTATTAACTTCTATGAAAGCCTCAGAGAGAGTTAACAGGGTACCTGTTCTACTTAGAATGGCCCCAAACAGCCCAGACACTTACAGGGAGGCCTCGGACTCTTGGCTTGCTGCATACCTGTCTCTCCATAAATGGGGACCAGTCCACGGTGCCTAAAGAGTCCCATTTAGGCATACACACCAACTGGGAGGAATTCGACCCTGAGTCCGTCAAGAAAAAGCCTCGTCTTCTTTTGTAACAGGGCCTGGTCTCAATATAAAGTGCCAACAGAGAGGTTTGGCCAGTCAATTACATCGTTAATTTCAATCTTATCTTGCAACAAAACCCGTTTTATTAATCCCATGCGGAAAGGACAGAGGTTCCATATACTTAGTCCCTTATGGCTCTCAGAGAAGACCCTAAACTATATGCTGTCAGTAAACTGAAAAAATATACCCAGATGGAAAAACAAAACACTTCTAATATGGATAAATGGATTTGTCAGTCCTTTACAAACATTGGAGTAGCTACCCAACTGTATTAAAAATAACCCTTTGTTTTATGAGTGAAGTCTTTATAGGGCCGGAGGTGTAGCTCCAGAACATCAAAGCTCTAAATCTTTTTTGTTGGGAACTGCCCTGCCTGGTTTCAGAAGCTGTAACCCCCCATGGCTAAGGCTGGGTGAGAGACCTTGGGACCATAAGCCACTAAGGAGACAAAGCTTATCTCCCTGGCAGGGGAGGGGTGCCACCTCTGCCCCTTTTACCTCACCCTGCTGGACCCTGAGCACATGGCTGCTTAGCCAATGACAGGTAAGATTCCTCAAGGGAGGAATGACTTAAGACAGGCACGGCCACTTAGGGGCCCCCAGGGAAGGACTTGGGGGGCTATAGAAATGGGGTGATGGACCCATGCCGCTCAGCTTTGACATAGCCTGAGTTCTCATTCTTTCTGGGAGAAGTCTCCTAATCTCTTGGCTGCCTTACTTCCCCTGCCTGATTTAAGCCTAAAACAATGCAGGAGGGCGGTACAGCCCTGGGCTGGAACCGGTGGTTCCCTGGGGCCATCAGGCCTAAGAAAGAACACACAAAATCCTGGGAAACCTGCTTTGCTAAGAATGTCTTCAATTTTCTGATAAGTGTCCCAGCACAAAATGAGTTTATTTCCCCAAAGTTTAATGGCCCTTTAGCCAACTGACCCTGACTCAGTGTAAGCCCTCAGTGTTTGTTTGTTATCTATTGTTTGATCCTTACTGCCAGACAATGATTGATGAGCTTTACCTGGATTCCTGTGCAAATTGACCCCAATGAAAGCCCATCAAGGAAAAGCCTCCTGGCCCTTCTCCTTTGAGAGATGGGCCACCTTTCCTCCCCAAGCAGATCATGTCTTGGCAGACTCATTCTCATCCGTGTTGGCCGGGGGTGGGGGGAGCCTGCGGGTGGAGCTCCCCAACACCTTTAACCTTTCCAAAATCTCCTCTATGCAGCCTAACAAATGTATGGGTAATTGGCTCTATGAAACCAAAGGTCTTCTAGGATACAGGTGGCAAACACAAGGCCCTGCGGTCCACCTTGTTTTAAGTGGGCCCACACCTTGTTTCTACCTGGGGGCAGCACCGAGCTCTCGATTAACTGTTAAGGAGCAGTTACATTTATACAGTCCTAAAATGACATTCAGCCCTTTGAAGGCCACCTGGAGGCTGATGTGGCCCCTGGTGAAAATGAGTTTGACACCCCTGTCTAGGATAAGCTTGCTTTTCTTTCCCTACATTTTTGAAATGCAAATACCTGGTCTTTAAGAAATTTTGTCTAGGCCATCTGCTAAAGGGCAAAACCTTAGCTGTGTCTGAGCAAATCAATTAAGTTTATTTCATCTATTCTCTTTTTAAAGAACATTTTAACCCTGGCTGGTGTAGCTCAGTGGATTGAGCGCGGGCTGGGAACCAGACAGTCCCGGTTCGATTCCCAGTCAGGGCACATGCCTGGGTTGCGGGCCAGGTCCCCTGTGAGGGCCATGTGAGAGGCAGTCATACATTGCTGTTTCTCCCTCCCTTCTCCTCTCTCTAAAAAGAAATAAATAAAAATCTTTAAAAAAAATTATTTATTTATTTTTAGAGAGCGGGAAAGGGAAGGAGAAAGAGGGAGAGAAACATCGATGTGCAAGGGATACATTGATCAGTTGCCTCTTGCATGCCCCCAAATGAGGACCTAGCCTGCAACCCAGGCATGTGCCCTGACTGGGAATTGAAGCAGTGACCCTTCAGTTCAAAGGCAAATACTCAATCCAATGAGCCATACCAGCCAGGGCCATTTCAGCTATTCTTTTCTCATTCTGAGAAGATTTTGAATGTTTAGGTATTTTGAAATCACATGAAATACCGAAACATAGATTACCTGACCTGCTTTCGTTTTTTTTTTTTTTTTTATTACAAAGAGGCTGTGGAGTGGATTTGGAGCTGTAGATGAATGTCTTGTGCTTTATTGGAAGTGTGCTTTTTGAAAATGAGAGTGCATTTGCCCATAGAGGAACCTATGTGTCTAAAGGTCATGAAATGCATTTGTAAGAGTCAATCTGGGGCATGCCGGTTGCTTTCTTTTTATCATTGGAAATTGAGGTTTCTAAAAGTTAAAAGTTCAGATTAAGTTGGAGAGAAATTATATGGTTTTAATAATAGAAGACATAAAGGCACGGAAATGCAGTTTTGAAGGACAGTGATTGAAAGTGAGTTATTCTAAAGGTGGTTATTTGTAAAGGGATAAGAAAGTTTGTAAAAGTTGAAGAAAGGTTTGTGAAAGTTGTGAGTTTTAAATTTGTGAAACAAGAAAGCTTGGGCTCCAGCACTCCTTCCTCCGCCTAATTTCTCTCTGGTGGTACCTGGGGTTGTTTTCACTACACTTTCTCTTGCTCTCGCCAGTGTGGAGAAAACTACCTGTCAGCTAAGGAATAAATCCTTCACCAAAATGCATTTTGTCAATGCTGAGATAGAAGGTAAGGCCACCATCTGGACACGGAGTCACCCTACATGACTGTCCCCAGGTGACACTAGGACATGGGATCCTGTGAGTCAGGAACCAATCACCCCCGACATTCAAAGGGACTCATTTCTTCCCCCTTGTTTGGTGCTCTGGTCATCAGTGAGGCCACCCGCAGGGCATGGGGTAAACATATTCACAGGCAGGCATGGAGTTGAGCCCCATGTCTGAATGGTAAACCCATTCCCAGGGATTCTGGCTGGTACCCTGGTCACCGGTAAGGACACCCTCAGGGCTTTCTCTGTCAAATATGCTTTCTCTCTCTGTCACTGTGGCTCTCTCAAATGGGCTTTCCATTGAGTCCGATGTCTGAGTGGGTTACCTCCATTCCCAAGGCAACTGGCTGATGCTCTCATCATTGGTAAGGTCACCTTCAGGCACAGGGTAAACACATCTGTCTCTTTGTATCTCTCTGCCAGTGTGGACTGTGACTCCCAGGCTTCCATCTGGAGCATACATCTTCTGTTACCAGGTTTCTAATCTTCAGGGGGCCAAAGCAGCCCCGCCCAGGTTCTGCCCTGTTGCTAGACTCCTTGGAGCTGAGACTTTATTTCCACCACTCATTAGCAGTCCTTAAAGCTTTTACTGAGGGTCTCAACAGGTCTTCTTGCTTGTTAGTTAGGAACTTCCGTGCCTTTTCCAGGCTTCTTGAAAGTTGTCGAGAGCAAATAAGAGACCTCTTATACTTTCTCTACAAAAATTAGTCATTCCAATTATGTGTGTGGTCTTCATGTGTTTATTCTTCGTGTGTGGCATTTATGTGGTATGTATTTGTGTGTTACATGTGATGTGTTTTCTGTCTGCAGATAGCATAACTAGGGGGTAATATTCTATTGACCTAAAAATGTTAAGTACTTATACAAATTAAGCATGATCCTCTGTTCTGGACAAAAATTTGATATTAAAACCACTTTTAAGTTTGATTAATGTCTTTTAGGTTTATTACCCCCCAAATGTGTTGTTTTACAGAAAGTTTGTTATCATCTTTTGGTTAAATATAACAACCGTCCCAAAGTTTAAATTTAAAAAACTGAGAAATGACTTTGAGTTATTCCAGTGGGCCCTTGGAATATCTCAAGAATTTATTCTCTCTCCTTATAAGAGAAAAAAATTTGAAATAACTAGGCCTATTTAATGTGCTTGAAATTACATGGGAAGCTTTGCCAAGCAAAATAACAATAACCGTTTTATTTGTATACATATATTTTTTTAATGAAAATAGATTTTCTAGAAATTTCAACCTGCTCAAGGGAGGAATTTGCAAAGATTCAGAATCAAGTTGAATCAGAGAGCTCTTAGGGATTAACAGGTGTCCTGTCAGTTACACTGGACAAGCCAAGAGTGATGGCTCCTGTGGGGACATCAAGCAGTGGTAATCTGGGTATTTGTAACCACACAATGGGAATTTATGAATTGTTTCCAATGCTTAATGAACACTTCTGATAAGTCCTGTACAGAGTTTTAAAGCCTTGCATACTGTTTGGTCTTTATATATTGTCACGGATTCTTGTCCATGCAGAATCCGTGGTGACCGTGACCGAATGCGTGTAAATAAATCTCACACAGAAATATGCAGGAATAGAGAACCAGGGCCACGCAACTCCTCCCTCATCATCTGGGAGAGAGCCCCGAGCCTTGGGTCCAGGGGTTTTTATTGAAGATTTTGGGCACAGAGCATCAGATTGGTCTTCATTAACTTATGCATAGAATGTAGATTCAGGTCCAGTGGTAGACAGGACCAGGGAGGCACATCAAAGGAAGAGATATGTAAATGAAAGAGCAACAAGCTTGAGTTGATCTGTAAACATTTGGCCAGGAAGAGCGCAGACATGCATTAGCATAAGCCTTTTGAGCCAGGGAGGGGGGCAGGATTCAGCAAGGCAGTAAATCTTAAGAAATATGTTAGCCAAATTCCCCTTCAGGAAATTCTGCTTCCACAAACATTTGATCCACATATGCCAGCTTGGATTATACACGCAAGAGTCCGTGCTCTTTAATGCGCATGAAAACCAGGGCTACGCTTCTCAATGCGTGGAAAAATGAATTCTCTTAATATATACTAAGATTGTGTGTTAAATCTAAAAATGCCAGCTCTATATTGTTCTTTTATGTCATTTCATATTAATTATTACTAATCAAGAAATATTATCTTGAACTATTTTATCTTACAAAGAAGCAATGTTCTTTTTTATAAAAAGATTTTATTTATTCTTTTTTAGAGAGAAGGGAAGGGAGGGAGAAAGAGAGGGAGAGAGACGTGAACGTGTGGTTGCCTTTTGAGCACCGCCTACCCGGGACCTGGCCCACAAGTGAGGCATGTGCCCTGACTGGGAATCAATCTAGCTACCCTTTGGTTCGCAGGCCGGCACTCAGTCCCACTGAGCCACACCAGCCAGGGCAGAAGCAATGTTCTTTATCAATTGCATTTTAATCGAATCTACAACCGTGTCATTTTAAATTTGGTTATTTATAAAGTCATTGTTTTACTTTAATGCTTTTGCAAATGCAGCTTTGAATAGGTTCATGAAAAGGACTCTGACTTACTTTAAATTACAGGTATCCAAACAGCTCATATCTTTGAAGTAAATAAAGATTTGTAGAACCCTTAGAATAACTGGATTCATGGAAATACTGGCAAATAGTCAAGACAAATAAAGTCAGTTACATGGGACTGAACGAATTAAAGATAATTGTTATTCTTATGACTTTGTTCAAAATATTGCTAATTTTAAATCTTTTTGTTTTCCAGCTATAAGAAGACTTGCTTTTTCCCTAAAACAATTTGTAAGTTACATCCTCATAAGCAATATTGAAACATTTCTATTTTTCTCCCTACTAAATCCCTCCAGAACTTGGCAACTCTTAATGAGTATTATTTTCATGGCAACACGTTTGTTTGCATAAACCCAGCAAGAATCTGTTCTCTTTATTATAGTACCGGTTTGCAAATATGGTTTTATTAACCACATTTTTGTCAGAATGTCATAATCAAGAGTCGTGCCTAGACTTTGGATGTTATAAAAAAATCCTTAAGGAATTAAGATTGACTTTTGAAGCCAATAAGAGCCCCTTGGAGAAATGGCCTGATACCTTGCTTTGTCACGTGGCTCGTGGCGGTATTTCCAGGTAAGGAATGAAGGTTATTTTCCTGAAAGATGGCAAGAAAGGAACCTGAAGACATTTCAGGGACTTCAAGAGCATGCAGAAACCACACAAACCTATAGGTATTGCAGGCAAGGGCATATGGTAACTGTGTGGCTTGGCTTCTGTACCCTAAAGGGCTGACTAAAGTTCATTCTGAAGGTTCCTTATAAAATTCCAGCAAAGTAGATGAGCCTACATGATCAATGACAATTTTTTTTGTATTCATGCAAGTATTGAAACTGGACTTACATGCAGTCTTTAATAAATGAGGGTGATTTTAGGGAGAGAAATTGTATTTCAACGGAAATCATAATGTCCAATTGTCAGTCCCAAACTGATTGAATCCTAGTTTTTCTAGTTTTCTTTCAAGCTAATGTTTCATTTTTTTCTTTCATCATTTGAACTGGAATGTTTGAGAACTACTAATGCAGTGTTAGCCAAACAGAATTTACCTACAACTCCACCTCTCCCTTTGTGGGATTTTAAGGCCAATATCTCTTTCTGTTCTCCCAGCTAACTCTCTCCCCAGGACCATTTGAGAGTCTTTTTCTTTATTTTCCTTTTTAGGCCATGTCTCCTCAAATATCTCATATGCTTCATTCAATGGTGCATCCTGGCTCTGGAAGATTCCTTCCACAAATGCCTCCAGCCACAGCTCTCCCTTTCTGGGCCGCTCAATTCCACCTCTTCTCCTTACTGACCCATACCCAGAACCACAGGCAGGGACGGCTCCAGGCCTGTAGCCTGTCTGAAGTACTTACAGAAGAAGAGATTTTCGTTCATACTCCCCCAAACCAATACCAGGCCAGGTCATAAAGAATAAATCCATTTTAAAACCAGAGAGAGAAATGAAAGGATAAAGTCAGGGCCATTTGGTATTCCCTTTGCTATCATGGCACCATTTGCCTAGCAAGCCTATGACCTTGTTAGACATGACTGCCATTTTATCCTTCTGAGCTTATGTCCCCAGGATGGAAATTACTGGAAAGCAAGAACAGAACTGCTCTCTACAGCCACAGGCAGGAGATAGCATTGGAACAAACTGCTGACTTAGAACACCTGCAACAGCCCAAGGGCCACAGGACAGCAACCCTCCACCCTTTTTTAACCTAGTTATAATGCAATAAAAGCCCAAAGCCTCTACCCTTCAAGGCTGGTATATCCCTCCACACCATGCTCTTCTCTTTTCTTGGAGAGTAAATAAAAACTTTATTCTCTACAACTTTGGGTCTTTGTGAATTCTTTCACAGCCTGTTTCACTTGACCATCCTAACAACCCTCAAAATGAAGGTCCCAGTGTGAGTACTCCCTTGATCATGCCCATCGCCCAAACTTTCCTCAGGTGTCTACTTTTGTTTTCTGCTAAGCTCTAAGGGTTCCAGGGAGAATTGCAACCAGGGGAGCAGTGGGCAGTGGCAACTTATCCCAGGCTAAACTCCTGATTCTGTCTCCAAGGGTCCTCCTTTTGTTTCCGTGACTTCTCAGTGAGAAAAGCAACTTAGCTCTGGTTCATTCCTATTGCTATGATCTTGCTTCTTCCATTCAAAGCCCTTCATTTTTCTCATTGTCCAGCCAAAGCAGCCTTGCCTTTGATCATTCCTGTTGCTGTGATCATGCTTCTTCCAACCTAAGCCCATCCTTTACCTCACTGTCCCAGGCTTTAATAAACATATTTCAAAATCACATGGACTCGTGTCTTGAAAGATTTCCTGCATGAAGTCAAGAATATTAAGGGGACTTATTTAAGAAAAAGTTTGCTAGATGAGAGCAGGGTGTGGGGTAATAGGTGAACAAGTGAGGGGATTAAGAAGTACAAATAGGTAGTTACAGAATAGCCATGGGAATGTAAAGTATAGTATAGGAAATAGAATATCGAAAGGACTTATATGCACGACCCATGGACACGCAGAATGGAATGGGGATGGCCTGAAGGAGTTGGGGGTGCTCGGTAGAAGTGGGCAAGGGGGGAAAATTGGGACAAGCATAATAGCAAAATAAAATAAAATACATAAATAAATAAAAAAAACCCCACATATTCCAAACCATGCCTAGGAGGACACATCTTGACTTGGACCCTTCCTGGTGACACTTCAATTACAACTTGACCTGACAACACTTCACATAGCTGTTCCCCCTAGCCCCTTAAAAAGGGGCCCCAAAGCCCGGATCAGGGCAACAGATTTGGGCATTCTCTTCATCTCATTTGGCTGTCTCTCGACATAAACTCTTTCTTTGTTGCACATTTGTGTCTTATTGCATGTTGGGCATATGAAGTTGGGTTTGATTACACATGTACTATTATTTATTTAACCAATATTTAAACTGTTTCTATTTTTTTAATCTTAAAAACTATAGTCATGGTCATCTTTGTACATAGATCTTTGCACTCTTGTCTGATTAAGACTTCTCAAAAGTGGAATTGTTAGGTCAAAGGATGATAGGGGACTTAAGAGTTTAAAAATTTTAGTTTAAGTAATGGCTAATAAGCTTAGTAATCAATGCATGTAAAAGCTTTTGTTCCAGGAACAGAAGGTGTGACACACCCTGATTCCAGGAGACCATAATCAGTTCCACCTTTGTGCCTCAGGAGGACTGCAAGCAATTCAAGATGATATCTGAGCTGCTGTGCTCCAGGGTGACATGACCACCGCCCAGGACACAGCTAAAGGCCACCGCCTGGGGCACAGCTTAAGAGCACCACCCAGGGCGAGAATGCTGGAGTTGTTTTTTAATCCAGTTAACCCCCTGAATTTTAAAACCCCTCACCACTCCTTGTTTTTTTCCTGGTATAAAATCATTGGCCTGGAAAGAAAAGACAAGATGGTCTGTTAAGGTATGAACCCACCATCTTGTCAGATCACCAACCATCTGAATAAAGTGCCCATAAAGATTCAATCCCTGTCCCTGCGCATTTGGTTTGGTAGTGACAGGCAGCCTGAACTCCAGTGTCTTTTCTGGTATCAAGAGGATACATATTTAAATTTTAAAACTCATATTGCCAGACTACATTCAAGAAAGATGATATCGGACCTCCGGCCAAGACGGAGGAATAGGTAGACACACTATGCCTCCTCGCACAACCAAAAGAGGAAAAACAGCAATTTAAAAAACAAAAAACAACCAGAACTGACAGAAAATCGAACTTATGGAAGTTCAACAACCAAGGAGTTAAAGACACGTTCATCCAGACCAGTAAGCGGGGCGGAGCCAGGTAGAGAGCGTGCAGTGAGATGGAGGTTTGTGGAGCAGTACTGGCAACGCTGCAGCTGCCCAGAGAAACCCACGGCGGGCGCACTTGGCCAAAACGCAGCCGGTGCACTCAGTGAAACTTGAGGCTGGCCCACCCGGACCCAGTGGTCCCTCATTTGCGCGCAGACAGACCAGGAGAAAAAGCTGGGGAGTGGAGCAGAACTTGAAACCTACCATCGTGGGGAAATAAGGCCTCAAACCACCGATTGAAAACACCTGTGGGGGTTGAGGCAGCATTGGGAGGAACTCTAGGCCTCACATGAGAGTTCCTTGGAGAGGCCCACAGGGACTCAGAACTATGCAAGCCCGTCCACTCACCCCGGAGCCAGCACAGAGGGACCCAACTTGCTTTTGGGTAGCAGGGGAAGTGCTGAGAGTGGAGCAAGTGCCATTGTTTGCTCAGGCCCCGCCCCCACAGGCAACGACGTGGGTTTCCCCGCCCTGGTGAACACCTAAGGCTCTGCCCCTTAAAGTAACAGGCACACCAAGGAAAAAAATGGCCCAAATGAAAGAACACATCAAAGCTCCAGAAAAAGTACAACTAAGTGACAGAGAGATAGCCAACTTATCAGATGCAAAATTCAAAACACTGGTAATCAGGAAGCTCACAGGATTGGTTGAAATTTGGTCGCAATTAGATGAACAAATGAAGGATACACTAAAGGAAATGAGGGGAAATGTTCAGGGAACCAATAGGGTTGAGAAGGAAACTGGGACTCAAATCAATGGAGTGCACCAGAAGAAAGAAAAAAACATTCAACCAGAAAAAAATGAAGAAACAAAAATTCAAAAAAATGAATAAGGAGAGGCTTAGGAACCTCCAGGACATCTTTAAACATCCCAACATCCGAGTCATAGGTGTGCCAGAAGGAGAAGAGGAAGACCAAGGGATTGAAAACTTATTTGAACAAATAATGAAGAAGAACTTCCCCAAGCTGGTGAAGGAAATAGACTTTCAGGAAGTCCAGGAACCTCAGAGAGTCCCAAAGAAGTTGGACCCAAAGAGGAACACATGAAGACACATCATAACTACATTACCCAAGATTAAAAATAAGGAATCTTAGAAGCAGCAAGAGAAAAGGAGACAGTTACCTACAAAGGAATTCCCATAAGACTGTCAGCTGATTTCTCAAAAGAGATCTTGTAGGCAAGAAGGGGCTGGAAAGAAGTATACCAAGTCATGAAAGGCAAGGACCTACAACCAAGAATACTCTGCCCAGCAAAACTTACATTTAGAATGGAATGGCAGATAAAGTGCTTCTCAGATAAGGTCAAGTGCAAGGAGTTCATCATCACCCAGCCTTTATTATATGAAATGTTAAAGGGATTTATATAAGGCATGGAGGGATATCAACATGGGAGTGGGAGGAGGAGGGAGGGGGAAAAGGTACAGAGAATAAGTAGCATAAGCGGTAGGTAGAAAACAGACAGGAGGAGGTTAAGAATAGTATAGGAAATGTAGAAGCCAAAGAACTTATGTGTATGACCCATGGATAAAAACTAAAGGGTGGGGAATGGGGCGGGGTGTGGGGTGGAGGGGAAGAAAGGGGGGAAAATGGGACAACTGTAATAGCATAATCAATAAAATATATTTTTAAAAAAAGAAAGATGATATTGATTTACTTTCCCACTAAAAATGTATAACGTTGTCTAATTTCCTTGTCTTTAATTAAACTCAATGGCAATCATTAAATAATTGTCAATCAGAGAGGTGAAAAATGATTCAGGAATTATTTTGGGTTGTGCTCTCAAAAGGAAGGGAGTGAGAGATGCAGGATGGGTTAGGGGAAAACATTAAGTGAGGTTGTGGTTTTGATAGGGGACTCAAGAGTTGGAAAATTTTAGTTTAAGGTAAAAAGTTATAAGCCTAGCAAGTAATGTATATGTTAAAGCTTTTGTTTTAGAAACTACAGATAAGGCCTATCCTGGCTCCTGGAAAAACAGCCGACCTCCTGGGGCACCGCTAAAGATTACCGCCTGGGCACAACTGGAGGCATCCGGGCCTACCACCTGCCCCTGGGAACGGCTAACTGCCCAGGACAGGAATATTGCAGCTTCTTCTGCCTAATCCTCCCTGAATCTTAAAGCCCTCACTGCACCTTGTTTATTCCCTGGTTATAAAAACGTTGGCCTGGAAAGAAAAGACAAGATGATCTGTTAGGGTATGAATCCACCATCTTCTCAGATTGCCAGCCATCTGAATAAAGTGCCCATAAAGATTCAATCATTGTCATTGCTTATTGGGTTTGGTAGTGACAGGCAACCCGAATGTCAGTCTCTTTTCCAGTTACAGTTTCAGCTGGAGACTAGCTACAGCCAGACCTCAAGGGGAGTACGACTTGCACCACAAATGCACTGCCATGAGGCAAGGGGGCCAACTTTTTGTACCATAATATCAGTTGGTCATTGGTTGTGAGCTGCCTGTGGAAGGGGTCAAATATCTTCTTGGGTGAAACAATTTTTGTCAAGGGCGATTCTCTAGACTCTAGTGTAAGGGCAGTTTTGAACTTTTAGCCACCAATATTCACAGCAGCTCTGGGATGGGTATACCTCAGGAAATATTGGTGGGTCTAGGGACTTGAATAGTGTTCCCACAAATTCATGTTTATCCAGAACCTCAGAATGTGTCATTTGAAATTCAGGTCTTTGTAGATGTAATTAGCTAAGATGAATACTACCCTAAAATATGGCACCTTAAATATTTTAAGCTAAAAGAGTTTGAGAAAACAGCAGAAGTAGGAAGGTCACTCTGACATCTCCCCCAAAAGATCCCCTGAAAGAGATCATAAAACTCTTGTGTGTGGTGCCCTCTTATACCTGGAGGAAAGGAACATCCTAATATCTATAGACAAAGTGATGCTGATAAGCATATGAACAAACAGGACTTGCTAAGTTTTTCTTAGTTTACGACACTTACCTTTTGCTCGTTAACAAATTTCTCCACAACTGTCCACTGTTCATGAAAGCTAGCATAAAAATACTCAGGTCTGTTTCTACAAGTCATCATTTCTTTAGGAAATTCTCCCATATCATAAAAAAGTAATTTTCAGATCTAGCTAGGGATCCCCTGAGAGGGTCAAGGAAAACTTTTTCCTCCCTTACAACATTATACTCAATTAGGATGGGCCCTAAATCTATTTACTATATCCTTATAAGAAGAGTAGAACACACAGAGATACACACAGAGGAGAAGGTCACATGCAGATGGAGGCAGAGATTGGAGTTATGCTGTCACAAGCCAAGAAATGCCTGGGGCCAGCAGAAGCTGGAAGAAACCTCTGTGGGAACGTGGCTGTATGGATAACCTTGATTTCAGACTTTGAGCCTCCAGAACTGTGAGAGAAAAAAATTTCTGTTATTTTAAGACACCCAGTGAGAAGATCAAACTATGAACAATAAGATTACAATGAATACATATTTATCAACAACTGAATCTAAAAAACAAACTAAGCAAACAAGAAGAACAGAGACAGAGGACTTCCGCCAAGATGGCGGCGTAGGTGGACGCACTGCACTGCCGCTCACAACCAGAGAGTTTAAACAACGAACTCAATAGCGAAAAATAAACAACCAGAACAGACAGAATCGAACTGAAGGGAAGTCTGACACCCAGGAAGTTGGGGAGGACGTACATCCAGGCTGGTAAGCGGGACAGAACCGAGC
>PVJI01017673.1:0-35121 GCA_004026765.1 Micronycteris hirsuta | reverse complement strand
GTGGAAGGCTCCTGCCCTCCTTCCTTCTATCCTGCCCTCAGTATGGTGCTCAATATGTACCCCTGACTCAGCTAACTCTTCTGTATAGAACCTTGATAAAGAGCCTGACTTAGTGGCACCAATCACTTATATAGATTACAGCATTATCTTGGGTTTGGGATTCTATTGTCATTACTATGATTCTTTCCTCCCCAAGCCATACTTTTCTCACCTTCCCCTTTCTTCATCCATACCATGTTATTTTCAAGATATTACAAATTTCCATCATTTTTCTTTCTTCCCCAGTAACCATGAATATAAGAATAGGGATGCTAAATTTGTTCAATCTTGATTGTGACAATATTATTATTATGTATCAAAAGTTATCAAATAGGTACAAACTCTTTGAACTAGCAATTTTACTTCAAGGTACTTATCCTATGAAATAACTATATGCATTTCATTTTTTCATTGCTTTTAGAGAGAGAGGAAGAGAGAGAGGGGGAGAGAGAGAAACATCAATGTGATAGAGAAACATCAACGTGAGAGAGAAACATTGACTGGCTGTCCCATCGCAAGTGCCCTGAGCAGGGATCAAACCCACAATCCAGACACGTGACCTGACTGAGGATTGAATCCATAACTTTTAGGTTACAGGGGGGCACTCCAACCAACAGCCACACTGGCCGGGGCATTTTTAAGAAAAGATATATAAAGTACTAAATGATTAATTTTATTAGACAAGGTAACAGCATGGAGATTATGTAAATAATATGTTCTTATCAGTTAGAAATACTTTCTGAAATATTTTAGGTGAGAAGATATACCGTACTTTGCTGCGTATAATGTGCACCCCCATTTTTGGCCCAAACGTTCAGGAAAAAAAATCTTTCATTTTAATTTTATAATTCAATTGTGTATTTATTTATATTTATAAATAAAACCAATTATCATATTCTAGGGTATTATTTTGCATATGGATGTCATTATTGCTTTTCAGTTACACTTTTGACATATAAGCATAAAAAAAGAATTAGAAATATTTATACAGGTACGGAATTAGCACTACTTATGTATAGGGTGCATCCTTATTTTTCCCTCAAATTTTGGGCAAAAAGTGCACATTATACACAGAAAAATATGACAATGTCTGTGATTTTATCTGAAATGTCTCTTCACAATAAAAGTTCAAAGGGGAGAGCTAAAATACAATTAGCAAAAGATCTGTGGCATTTGAAGCTAAGTTATCAGTTCAAGGGAGTTCATTGTACAATTCACTCTGCTTTTATGTGTGTTTGATAATTTCTATAAAAGAATATTTTAAAAGTAGTTATGAAGATGATTAGAGCACTTTTCATAACAAGAAACATTTAGAACCATCACCATTTCTCAAAACAGATGAGTAAATAATATTTATATGCTACAAGAGTATACAGTCATCAGAATTTGACAGGCAGGAAATTACAGTTTTAAGAGCATACTCTAGGAACTGGGAATTCATATTAGTATGTTGTATTGAAAAAGTTAAAAATACTTTGATAGTATGACTATTTTATATGTTATACATAAATATATATAAAATATAGCTATATATGTATTTATGAAAGTTATACATTTAAATATATAAGTATATTTTCAAAAAGTTTCATTGTGTATATATTAAATATATAGCATGAATATACTATATATTTACTATGTATAAAATTAATTAAATATATATATTGTTCATCAAACATCAATAGTGGGTTATCACTGAAGGGTTGGTGATATTTATTTTCCTTTTAGCTCATCCATGTTATCTGATTCTTTACTATAGTTATATATAACATAAATATAAAGCAAAGCACAAAAAAGCAAGTATAAAACAAAAACATGTAGGTAATATATAAATATATAGCACCAAAATATGTCCATTCTAGATAATATTCAGTTGTTTGCATGTAGTAAAATATTGTAGAAGTATCTTCCAGATAAGTTAATTCCTATTTTCGTGCATTGCAAATTTTCACAAATGTAATCTATAAATCTCTCATTTATGACTTCATCAAAACTAGATATAATAAGCACACTCATGTCACCACTCCCTCCACCTACAACCATGACAGACGTCACCAATCAATCATGATAATTAGTCCTAAGGAGGCTAGCCTCCAGCTTCTATGCAGTTGAGTGCTTGAGGCATTTTTTAGGATAAAAGTTACATGCTATCCTTGACATGATTGCACATTTTCAACAAATTGCTCCTGGGAAGTTATTATATATCACATACTATTCTCAGATATGGAAACTTAATTTATGATAATACAATCTAATAGTTAATGGGTGACTACTATGCCTGAAGCTTTGGCCTAAATGCTTGGTATGGATTTTGTATATTAGACATAAAAAAACTGATCTCTGCTCTCAAAGAACTCTAGTTCTATAACATCTCTGGAAAGATATGAATGACAAACATATGGTAGTTTTGCTTATTGTAATCTGCTCAGTATTTTTATTAAAGAAATATGATAGATTGTAGAGACTGTCTTTATAGGAAACCAAGAATAATAGAGTATGTTGCAAAATTTATTTATGGATTGAACAGCATCTTTAGTTTGATCTTATTGTTTGTGTTATACAGATTTTTTTCAGTAGAACCTCAAAGTTTAGAATTTTTTATCATTTCCTACTGAGCCCCAGTGGGAGAAAAAGTCGAAAATGAAAGGGAGCATATCCTGAAGTGCATGGTACACACATGCACACATATGCACATATGCACACATGTGCAAACACAAACACTGCATTGCGTGGCACCCCAACTGCCATCACTGTTAGAGCCTACCTTGTGAAGATTCTAGTTACGTAGAAAGCCCACCTTACAAGATTCCAGGACAGTTTCTTCTTTGTTTTTTAAAAACCCAGCTTTCAATAATCAGTCATCTACCAAAGTTTCTCTTCTGGGTCTCATGAACTCTGAGACCCTCTCTATTACTTTCTCAGCACCCAGGGACAAACCCAACAGTAAGCACCCAGGTGGGCTAAGGCCCAATTACCTCGCCAGAGAAGGTCGTGTGAAGTCCAAAACAATGATAGAGGATCTGCCAGCTGAGTGAGCTCTGCCTTCCATGGAGACGGCCTTTAGACGAGACACCTGCGGGCACGTATCCCCAGGACTGTGCTGTAACAACCCTCAGACACTGGCATGTGTTTCTCCTAGAAACTCTTTCTCAGTTCTAACGGTGGCATTCTTAGACTATCTACACCCAGAACAGTAGTTTATAGCCATGGCTACCCAATGGAATTATGCATGAAACTTTAAAAAAAAGTATACCTATACCTAGACTCCAAGCCAGACTGATGGGCCTAGGCATCAGTATTTTTAACTTTGCAGGTGCCTTTGATGCGCAGTCTGGGTTGACAACATCCACTCTAGAATATTATGCAATTTAGTACTCCTTTGTCCATTTTACACCCAGCCCCAGAAGAGTTACTAGATACTAAAAACACAGATGACAAGGTCCCTGAACTTGAACATATTCGTTCTCGCTATATATCATGATTACTCAGATAATATGACATGCTTAAATGTCATCTGAAACATAAAATTAAAATTGGAATATGTGCCATAATTGATTGCAACTCAGTGCCATTCTTTGAAAATTGCCATTCATTATATGAAAGCTTTTCAAAATTTTAATTAATAATACTCTGCTTGATATAGAGTATACATGTGTTTATTCAACCTTGCCATCCTAATGAATGTAAGGTCAGATTTATGTTTCCTTAGTAAATATTGTAAACATTCATCATATATAAACTTTTTGTGCAGAAATGTTTAAAAATTTTTGAATCATATTAAATTATAATCATTACATTCATGTGTGTATATAATTTTCCAACAATCACAATCTTACAAAATAATGATTTTAATCCATAGAAAGTATTGAATTGTTCAACAAATGGAACCTACGATTTTTCCAGGCAAAAACAGAAAAAAAACCAGACAAACTTGTCAGAGAATTATTCTGCTTCATGGAAGCTTCACATTTTATTTTTAATAACTGTACAAGAAACATGTTGCCTGGTTACCGTCTTCATTCTGTACTCTGATCTAAAAATGTCTCAGCAGCCAGAAGTTCTGAGTGTGTTCAAAGCCTAAACTTATATAATCAAACATCTATAACAATCTAGAAGGAATTTTACCAAACTGATATTTCATTTTCTTTCTAATCACAGAATTAGCCACCGCCTAAAGACTGGGTAGGGAAAGAAACACCTAAATTTTTGATGGAAAGACTTTTCTTATGCACATCTAAGAGAAAAGAGATAAGGCTAAAAAAAGAAAGGAAAAGAAAAAGAAAATTTGGTACAATAATACCAGTGTTTCAAGTGTACAATAATTTACTATTTGAATTCCCATGGAAATGTAAACAAAAAAGAAAAAGTTTTATGGAGACTGAGAAAAGCTTAAACTGATATTTAACATATCCTGTAATAATTTCATGACACAGGTCACTTTCATTTTGTGGTATTTTTCATGTTTTAGTAAAACTCCCCCAATATCTTGGTTTTTTATCTCTATTCCAGCAAATCCTGGTACAACACTATTCTGATGTATGTTATTTCTCTGGGTATTATTTGGCATATTTAATGAAGACATCATACTTTCAGAAATGTAAAAACAGCTGAGAATAGATGTCCCAGGTAAACAGACATTTTATGTGATTATCAAGTTCAGTAAGCAAATTCAGATCATTTCATTCTTTCATCATTTAAGTCACAAAGATATTTTTGAAGTAGACATTGCATTAGGTGCTGTAACAGGAAAGGTTATTTGTTCTGAATTTTTCCTCTCTTCTACTTTTGGGCAACTGTATCCTATTTTCTAGGAATGTACTTATACATTCATATGGTTATACTAGGTGTTGATTGACTGAGTTAGAGGTAAGCAACCAACCCAACTTGGGGCAATCAAATTCTCTTCTGTGGGAACCTGAAATTGGATATAATAAAATTCCAGTCTCCACCCAGACTGCTTACACTAACAGTAAAGATGTAAATTCAGGAGTTCTTGATATAAGCCATGTAGACTGGGGAGTAGAAAAAATCACTTTGTATTGGGAGAGATGAATGAGTTGATCAGAGGCCAAGAGAGAAGAGAAATGGAGGGGGAACAAAGTGTCTTGCATTTTCTACAGGACTCATATCCCTGAGTCCAATTGTTTCTAGGTTGTGAGTGTATTCCTTGCCCTTCGGTTCTATAAGACCTCTCTTTATATTTAGAGTATATCATCCCTCTTCCGATGTGCTTAGGCAGATCCCAATGGTTGTCTGCCATCGATGGGCAACCATAAGGGTTGAAACTAATATTGATGTGAAATAGGTCAGATACGGATCTTGTTCTCAAGGAATTTGCCAAGAAGTAGGATACACACGGATAATTTTTAACCAAATGGAGAAAGCATCAGAAGTTTTAGAGATGAGATGATAGATAACTTCATAGGAGGAAGCAAACATTGCTGACTCTAGAGAACGTAGGTCAGAGGTTTTTCAGAGCAATGACATCCAGTCAAGGTATTTGAAAATGTCTAGAATGATGACCAACTCTTTATTTTTTTCTTTCGGTATTTTTCTAGGTCATCGGTGTTATTGGAATACAAATTCAATTTTCTGCCATTTGGTTCGGACACAGCAATCCTTGTTTTTCCTTTTAACAGAACACTTTGTGGAAGAGCTCCATGCTCTGTATGGCCGCACAAGCAATCGATGGACTCGGCGTTCAAACCATATGGCAACACAATAAGTATGGTCTTGTCTTGGACATGATGTCCCCAACAACAACAACATATGGTCCACATTGTTTGCCCATAGCCCTACTGCTACTTTCTACTCCTCTAAGGAGTAGGCAGCACACTGAGTGCCACAGGAGAGTCCTGTGACAGTCACTGGCAGAGCCCGTGCTTGCTACCCAGGTCAGTGACATTATCCAAAGAAATGTAGTTCTATTTTAGTCCCCAAGGACCACTTCTTTGTCATTCAAATTTCAAGTGTTTCAAATGAAATAATAAAAAAAATCATTAAAATTATAGAACGGAAATTAATTAAAGCAAGAGGCCCCATTGTAGGAGATGATGAAAACATATAAAACAATCCCTGTCCCTAAGAGATAGATAAGAACATATAAACAACAACAATAACAATAATATGAACTGTTTATGGAAAAGAAATCAAATAAATTAGGCTAAAAATGTTAAATGTGTTATTTTTACCCTCACACACATCCTACAAATTAGCCATCATTATTATCCCCATTTGGTGAATAATAAACTTATACAGTGTATTGTAAGTAACTTGCCCCAAAGCTTATAGCTAATAAATGGAATCTAAACATAATCTGCCTGAATACATAGGGTAAGCTCTTAACCTGAATGAAAGAAGAAATAAAAGAAAAAAGCCATATAAAAATTTCAAAGGTACTATATAAATGTTACAGGAATTCAAGGGATAAAAGAGGGTGTTGGCTAGAGCTGTGTGCATTTATACCATGGCAGTTATCTGAGTTCAGCCTTGAAAATGCAGATTTCAGATAGACAGGAAGAGCTAACGATAGCAGAAGATAATAGTAAGCATAAAAGGGTGAGGTGGCTATATCACATGTGTTTCTGGGTGATGAACAGATGGATTTGACTACAAAGGATGCTTTATGCAGAGGAGCTTATGTACAGGTATGATGGAAGCAGATGGTAGAATGTCTGAAGTATAAAGAGTTGGGATATTCTCTCATGGGCATTGTACAGTTACTGTTGTAAGTCACTTATGTAAGTTCTGAAGAACGGATACCATGATAACAGAAGTACTTGAAGAACAATACTAGCAAGACTGGGGGAGGGTTCACGTTTAGTGAATGGCATTGTGATAGAAGCATTCATCTGTGTGTTGTACTGGAATTCTTATAGGACATTAACATGTAGAAACTATCATGTCTATACTTGGATGACAGGGAAGAAGCCTCTTTCGAGGCCACAAGATGGAAAAAGTAAATACAGTATTTCAGTCCTAGTCTGTTTGCCTGACAATTCAATATGAAAAATACTAAGCAAAGAGACATTGCAAAGCTATAATAAAATAGCAATTAATATTACTGAAAATGTACTATTTCTAGGTTCTAAGTGACTTACATGAAATAACCTATTTAAAACTTCCAACAGCCTTGAGATAAGCACTACATTACACCCTTTTTTCAGATGAAAAAGTGAAGCACAGATAACATGGGTCTTTGCCCATGGATAGGGACAAAGCATTCTGTCACTACTGGAGGAAATGAGATTTCATACTGGTCCTCTGGCTCTAGAGACCGTGGCATGGTTCTGCTCTGAGCCTCTCCAGTACGGCAACACTTGACTAAGAAATAACATGTGTGACAACCAGAGTAGGAAGTTTTACAAGGACAGACTAAAAGAAAAGAACTTGAGGCAGGAAAAAAGGAGCCTTACTCATTGAACCAAGAGTTTAGAGGGAAAGCTGAGGTTGAATTCAAGAATGGACTGAGGGAATGATTTTTTATTTTGCTTTTTTTCTCTTTAAATAGAAAGATGGTGTGATTTCTAAATCACTGAGCTTTAGGTGATGGTTGAAACATTAAGAAAAATGCTCTGAAGTGTAAAGCTATATATTTAGAAGTCAAACAAATGCATGTCATTCTTGGAACTGAGTGAAAAATAAATCAAAAGAGAAAAATATATAAAGAAAGGAGGATGGCACATGAAGAGATGAGTTATGAGAAATGCCACGTTTAAGGATGTCAGAGACAAAGGAGCCATCAACGGAAATAGAAGGGAATTTTCAGAAAAATAAAGAGGCCATAGAATATTGCAGAATCCCGTGGCTCAGTAAAACCTAGAGTTTTCTTCCCATGCATGTGACCCAACACTCACAAAGGAATCCAAGTTTAGAATGGCCCCAAGCTTTGGTTTAATTCTCTCATGTCATCATTTTAAAATTCATAATAGTTTTTGAGCTATGGGTTTCACCTTCTTATTTTGCACTGGCCCCCACAAAAAATACAACCAGGTCTAGAAAGATCTCAGGGGATAAATTTCCAGTCCTCTACTCAATGATAAAACTTCCTTTAAAATTTTTCCAATCATAGACTATCAAATTTTTCTATAAATATATCCAGTTACAAGGAACTTGACAATTTCAAGGATAGGTCTTTGCATTTTCAGACATATATATTTTAAGAAGCCCTTCCTGTTGTAAGTTAAAATCTATTTGTAATTTGTATATATTTGTCTTGTCCCTATTCTTGAAGAAAACAAAGTGTAAGTATAATTTTGCTTCCATTTTATCACAAACTTTCTATATTTACCTTATTTCAAACATTTTCCCCCATTAACTCCATAAACCATTCACTGCCAGTCACCAATAATGCAGTTAGCACATAGTAGACATTCAATGAATACTAATGAATTGAAGTGATTCTAAATCATATATCCTAGGTGGTTTCTCGCTTTCAGAAAGGTATTAAAAAGTAGTTATGGGCCAACCTACCCAATTTAAGATTTCTGAATCTTAAATTTTAAATTCTGAGTCATTTAAAATTTAAATTAATTCCTACATGGTAATCCTAAAAAAATTTAGAAGGAAATGGCCATATTTACAAAGAATCTTCTCATTTTCTTCAACTTACCCTAAAATTGAGGGGAAATTTTTCTTCATCACTTGGGTCAGTTGTAAATTTGGTATGTTCCAGATTTTTGAGTCTCTTTAAAGCAAGGTTTCTCACCCTAAGCAGTGTGGCTCAGTTGAAGCATCATCCCATAAACAGAAAGGTTGTGGGTTTGATTCCCAGTCAAGGCAATTGCCTAGGTTGGGGGTTCCCTGTCCGGGTGCAGGAGAGAAGCAACCAACCCTCAGCACTGTTGCCACTACGACCAGATGATTCTTTGCTGTGGAGCTGTACTAAGCCATGTAAAATATCTAGCAGAATCATCGGTTTCTATACACTACATGCAAGTAGCACCCTCTCAACCCCAAATTGTGACAAACAAAGATCTCTGGGCATTCCCAAATGTCTACTGAGGGAGACAATCACCCTTGGGTGGGAACTACTGATTTAAAGTGAAACAATGCTACTTGATCGCCTTAAGTGAATGTATGGTATTTGCTTCACTGAATTATAGAATTTTCTTATAATCACATCGAAAAATGAATGTGAAGTTAGTGTGCAGTTTATGACACAGTGTTCTTTAAGTAATGAATGACTGTGATGATGCTTGGAAGGAAAGTAACCACAATTTCAATATGGTAAACTTCCCTGGGGGATGAGCTTCAGTTTCTTCTTTGTACCTCTTTTTTTTTAGTTACTTCTCCACACTTTCATACTCTTTAAATTGTTAACAATTAGAATGAACGCTTTATATAACCAGAGGAAAAAAAAGGCATTTTCATTTTGAAATCAAATAATCATGTGGGTGATAAAGAAATGGAGCCTGTGAGTACAGACACATTCCAGGACAATAAGACAGGCTCCAGGAGAACACTGTGTTCTTCCCCTTTGCTTCCCCAGAACCCACACTCTATAGTTTATAGAAAATGTGAGTAATATTAGAGTCCATGAAGTTCTCTTTATGACCCCAAACTATTTTATATACACACAGGAAAAATAAACTGATGCAATAAGCCAAGGACGGTGCTTTAGAAGGAAGGAGCGCCATACTGAGGCACAGCTGTTCCTAAGGGAGGTGAAAAATGGTGCCATTGGCGTCAGAGAACATGCACAAAGGGGGCTTGGGCATTTCTTGTGAAATAGACCACCCCAAATGAGTTCCTTTTATACATCTTCCTGTTCACCCCCCAAAAACATGTTTCGTAAACAGCTAGTAACTCTTAACAATATCAACAATAAATCAATTAAGCATGAGGCACTACTCTTGCAATTCCCAAGGTTTCATATAGGCATTTATACTGAAATAGAGCAATGTATATAATTAGATACAGGTAAATCAGAAAGTCTCCAATATGGTAATTCACATGCAAAAGATACGAATTTAATATATTTTAGAGTAGGTTAGTTGCTGAGAATTTCACACCCATCTTTTTTCAGTTTGTAAAATTTTTAAAGAAAAGTAAAACAAAATAGCAAGTAAATTAAAGAAATAGTTTTTTCCCCACTGCATCAGACATCTCTCCTGAGATTCATCTTTTTACTTTGTGTGGTTGTTCTCTCTTTCATTTACAGCTTAAAAATATATGTTCTATTAAGCCCAATATGTGGTTATAAGGATTTTTAAAAAGTTGTTACTAAGAAATTCTTCACTGTATCCAAAAATGCCTCACAGGCTTACTTGGCTCTCATTGATGACTTTCATATAATTTTGATGAAAATGGGTCTTCTCAGAATTGAGAATCATAAATAGAAAAAAGCCATGCTATTTTGGATTTAATTTCTTTTTATAGAGTAGAAAAATGGAGAGAAGAGATGCTATCTGAAGTTAAACTCTGTACTACACTTGGAAGAGAAAGAGGACAAGCAAGAAAAGTTATTTCAATTTATTATGAGAACTACTGTGTACCCTATTTGATGACTATGATGTAACTCAAATGAATGATAGAAAAGCAAATGAGATTGTTCAAAGTCTATTTTTACCTTATATTTTTATTCAAATTAAATTATACTTGAAGTACAAAAACAAGAAAAATTTTCATAAAATAGGAACTAAATCACCAACCAGTTGAAGATAGAATTAGAAGGCATCTTATAATTTTTAATGATTTCAAATCCAGGTTAGAACAAACTATACTATGAACATGCCATAGAACTAAAGACAGTCAGAAATTGATGAAAATTATAAGAACTAGAATGGAGATATAAGGTCTCAGACATAAAAGTGTTTTCCCTAAACACTCGTCCCTCACTATATCGTGGTTCACTTATTGAGGCTTCACTGTATCGCAGGTTTAAAAAAAAAATCTAATTCTGTATTATGGAGTTTTCGCTATATTGTGGGATTTTGCAGTATATAGGTATTTATATAATATTTATGATTTTAATTATGTTTGCTAAAAATTTTAAAGTTATATAAAAATATAAAAACATTAATTCAAACATATTAAAAGAATATTAAATCTAAATAAAATACAGTATGTATTTCATCAGCAGATGAATACCGTACTGTACAAAGTGGAAATGCAGTACAGTACACCACTACCGCTTGCACAAGTTTGCCAATGTGAGATTGTACACGGCACAATATTGGCTGATGGAATGGAAGGCGACCAACCACAGCACTGTGTTTTGTATCCTGGGCGCTGATTGGCTCAGTGACCATAGCATCAGTCTGCTTGCTCTCCTGCACTGTGCCCATAAGTTCAGCATCTCTCCTTGTCCACTTCACATCGACATCTGATCGCTGCGCATAGTGTTGCTCTGCAGTGTTGTGTTTTTGTGAACTTTTCATCAAAGTGTGAATTTATTTCAAGCCCTATGATGCCACCTAAACGTTCTGCACCTTCTAAGACTTCTGGCAGTGAACCCACGTGCCAGAGGAATATGCTTATCATCAAAGAAAAGGTGGAACTTCTTGACATGTTAAAGGAAGGCAAAAGCTACGCACGGTAAGCCGACATTACGGGATCAATGAATCTGTTCAGTACATAAAGAAAGACGAGAAGAATATTAGGTCTACAGCAACAATGACTTTTAACAAGACTGCAAAGAGGGTGGTCACTTCCCACAATAAGGCCATTGTGAGGATGGAATCTGCATTGGCCCTGTGGATAAATGACTGCAGGAAGAAGAATATCTCTCTGGATACCAACACCATTTGGATGAAGGCCAAGAAATTTTATGATAGTTTTGTGGAAAGCACAGATGTTCATGACAATGATGAGGATGAAGACGAGGACGATGACACAGAAGCAGGACGGTCAAGTGCTTCTCCACCAGACCAACCCCATTCAGTGCCAGCAAGGGCTGGTTTGACAAATTTCAGAGATGCTTTGGACTCAAGAGTGTTTCTCTGCATGTAGAAGCTGCCTCTGTGGATGTCCACTCACAACCATTGACAGATGAAGACCTGATGGAGATGACCAAGTCAGCAAGTGAAGAAGAGGATGAGGAACAAGATGAACTATGGGTTGGAGAAGAGGAGGAGGTCGGCCTAACACTTGATCGTCTTGCAACCATGGTCAGAATGGCCAAAGAACTTTAGCAAGTAGCTGAAGAATGGGACTCCCAGATGCTTCGATCATTGCACTTTGTAAATACAATTGAGAGTGGCATGTCAGTTTAGAAAAACCTTCTCACTCAGAAGAAAAAGCAGCGCCAGCAACTCCCCATAACTATGTTCATCACTTGGACGAAGAGATCAGTTACACCTACACCTTTAGCGGAAATAGAAGTTACTGCCCAGGGTGAAGATAGTGTACCACCTGATGAAGCGCCTGATAGAGTGGTGCCTTCAGAAGAGCTGTAATGCTCTTCTTGGCTGTGCAGTACATTCATCTCATCATCATCACCTTCATTGCCATCAGTACTGCACAGCTACATAATTCATGATCTTCATCATTCAAGTTGTAGTATACTTCACTGGTGAGTACCCATATAGAATTTTATATGTTGTTAAAATTACATAGGTTTAAGAGTGTAGAAAGTGTTTAAGAGCATATGAAGTGTTTATAAGAGTGTGGGAAAAGTTAATAAGAGAGTGGGAAAGGTTTATAGGAGTGTGGGAAGGGTTTATAAAGCCTTAAAATATATATAAATAATGAAATAAATATAATGCCACTACTTCATGGATTTTCACCTATCAAGGGGTCTCTGGAATGTAACTGCTGCAATAGGCGAGGGATCACTGTATTAAAAAGGGAGGGCAAAGGAAGAAGAATTAAGGAAAACCTTACTGTCATTCTCTAGAAATTTTGTACATATTTACATAACAAATGTCAGGGGGACATAAAAAATGTAATGATCATCAAGAGAGGTACTATGTGGACAAAAACATGGCGGTATCAAATGACTCTTTCAATGATCAGGCTAGATTGGCAGGCAAAAATTCTAGAACATTTTACATGTCCTCATTGAACATGTTTATTTCCTTACCATCTTTTTCAGATTCCATGAGCAAACAAAGGAAAGTCTGTGTGAATCTCTCATTTGGAGCAGTGTGAGTGGGAGAGTTACAGCTGACTGACCTGAAGATTGTTGCTGAATAATGCTTCACAACATAGAAGAGGGCAAAAGTGTCAGGAAAAGGAGTAAGATTCTTGGAATCAGAAAAATCTGCGTTCACGTTCAGGTTCTATCCCCTATAACTGTGTTTCCTTGGTCACATTATCTACATTTTCTAAGCCTAGCTGAGTTTATCTCTAACGTGGAGATAACAATAATGTCTTAGGATTTAAAATCCTAATGCTTTATAGCAATATATAAAATAATATATGTCAAATGTATGGAGAGTGTCTACACTAAGGAAATTTTACCACCTGATTCTTGTTATATATAACTGCCATTTTTAATACTAATGTTACCATTACTACTACAATCTCATGGGACACATTTAAGTGGAATGCTACAGAGACCTTTCCTTGGTCCCGATCTTTTCATAGTTTAAACTAACAGCTTGTTAAATGAAGACTGAAGAGATACATATTTTTATGAAATTCCTACATAACTTGAAATGTAGAAGAAAGCTAATAGTGTGATAGGAGACACAACAGTCTGAAATAAATGAGATGAAAGTAAGTGGAGCAAATATGCATACACACAGAACCACTTTAATTACATATTGCACAGGAAGAAAATTATATAAAATTTAGTTGCATGGTAGAATGCATATTTATAAAGCAAGCATCTGTGTAATCAACAGCCAGTCAAGAAAGAGAACACTGCAAGCCCCAGAAGCGATTCCTCTGCTGTCACAATCCCGGCCTGTCACTAGATAATCATTATCCTCGTTTTTATGATAATCACTTCCACGTTTTTCTTTGTAGCTTTAGCAAACAGAATGGTACAATATTTTTAGTTTAATATAAATGAAATCATACTGTATGCACTTTTGTACCTTTGGGTCAACGTTTTGTTTCAACAGGAACAATCATTCCTGTTGCTGCATTCCATTATCATGCTTTCATCTTCATTGTGGTATAGTTTCCAGGATATGAATATATCCCAGGGTCTTTATCCTTTATATCACTGATAGGTAATTAAATTTTTTCCTATGTTTGGCTTTTGGCAACAATGACTCTTATTTTTGCAATGCATTTATGTGCACATGGAATAGTCTTCATAAAAACTATATTAAAGTTACTATTTAAATTATTTTCTATTTTCCATTGCCAAGTACTTATAATTTAATTCATACCATTAAACCTATTCTTTTGACATTTCTGTATATTAAAATATACTTGGAAGTAAAATTTAAGAAAGTTTAATGATAATTGCTGAACATATTTTGTGTAAATTGCATTTCAGCAATATATTTTGCCTACAAATAAGTGCTTTTTTATTAATGCTTAACACATTCATTTAAAAAACATACATTATATTAAAATACATAAAAGTCACATTCTATATGGTCAAATGGGACATGATTTAATTTCCTAGAAATGCATTTTCCCTTTTTCTTTTAAGATTTTATTTATTTATTTTCAGAGAGAGGAGAAGGGAGGGAGAAAGAGCAATGTATGGTTGCCTCTCATGTGGCCCTCATTGGGGACCTGGCCCGCAACCCAGGCATGTGCCCCGACTGGGAATCGAACCAGGACCTTCTGGTTCCCAGCCCACGCTCAATCCACTGAGCTACACCAGCCGGGTGCATTTTCCCTTATTTTGATGAGAAAGGATTTTAAGATATTGTTTGCATTTTTCAAAGGGATGCTTTAATTTCTTTCTTTAGCCCTAAAGAGGAATATGAACTCTAAATATTGTTTGAGCTTTTACAGATGAAATGTTTTCCATTTTAAGGTAGTTTACAATGGAAAGTGAAATGTCTTTTTTAAAGATCAGTCACATATATTGTTTAAAATGTATTTAAAAGAAATGTGATCACCATAGAATATTCCTTAACTTTCTTACATTTGAAGGAAAAGGAGATGGAAAGAGAAGGGCAGTTGAAAGCTCTCAGCGGGCAAAGGCTACACCTTCCGAAGTGGTCCTGATATTCTCTGGGCAGTGTGAGTTCAGCTGCTTTTTGACTGTACTTACCCACATCATCTTACTTGGTAGCTGCCAGACAAATGTGGCTACTGGGCAATTAAAGTGTGGCTAGGGCAACTTAGATATTCTCTAAACAGAAAATACATTCAGGATTTTAAGGACTTAGCACAAAAAATATATGTAATATCTCATTCATGTTTTTATATGATTTTATGTTAAGATGATACTATTTTAGACACATTGGGCTAAATAAAATGTAATATTAAAATTAATGTTAGTTTTTTCCTTAATGTAAGGACATATAAAATTACACATACGCATGCATCATATTTCTATTGGACAGCAGTGGTACCAACTTAACAAAATAATATATATTCCAAAAGTTCATGGATTTTTTTTCAGATTCATATTGCATGATATTCTTCAAAGGATATAAATTTATTATTTATTGGCCTATAATGTCAAAAAAGTTCATTTTTACACCTAGAGTAAGATCTAAATGGCTAATTTGTTCCTAGTGAGAAGTATTAATGTATTTCAATATAAAAACTAAACCCCACAAAGCTAAAGAGAGAGTAGGAAGATTATAGCTCCACTTAAAAAGGTAAACATTAATGTTAATTAATATAAATCTTGGGTTAGACTTCATCTATTCCCACTGTGGTATGGATATACTTATGTATATTTTATTGGGTTAATATTTGGATGACTTTAATGCAGATGTGTTTTTGTTTATAAATCTTTGTCTTCCAATATAGTAGAGAAACTCAAAAGCTTTGCTTCAGTAGTCTTAGGGGAATCTATGACATTTGACATTGAACTATTTCTTAATGTTGTATCTCAAAATTATTTGTCAGAGTATGTTTGCCTTCAGGGAATCTTATTTGATAGGCAAATACTACACTGCAATAATCCAATAGAAAATATGTGTATGAGTAGTGACAGGATTTATGTTTTTTTTTTAATATGGTTATATATACAAGGCATTATTTCCTAAGAGCATAGGAATGGTATAAAAGTTCATTTTCTTTTTTATCTATTTGGATCACAAAAGTTTACTGTTTCTACTACTCCATAAGCCAACTTCATGCCTGTCCCTCTTTCCAATATGTCCCCTCAGCTACCGCACTTCTGCAAACCAACTGAAGAGCCGTAAGAAAGAGAAAACACTGTTAACGGTTGTAATCATCTAACAGTCTAATATGTCCAAATGAAATGTGTTAGCCGTTTTCCATGGAAACTTATGAAGAAAAAGACAACTTGGTATTTTCTTCAGGATCAATGCTTCAGTAATCAATAATTTCACTGTGAAATCTGGGAGGGGAGGTCTTGACATTGGAACTGGGTTGTGCTAATATTCAAGACCACTCATTAATAGCATAAGAAAGATCAAGGCCAACCGATTGCTGACTTGGCATTGTTCAGAATTCCAGACAAATTCTTTTCCTGGAGTGACAATTTGTGGGTGGTAAGTGCAGGGCATCCAGTGTGTTGAGTTGGAATAGGTGTGAAGTGAAGAGTAAATGACCTGCTCCAAAGTCCCTGAGTGAGTTCAGATTGTGCACTGAAGTTTGAACACTTAACATTCTGCTTCTGTAATGTAACTGAGAGGGTAGTCTGTCCACCTTGCACCACATGTCGTTTTAGGTTACCCACTTCTAAACTAATTAAAAGTGATGAACAAACACTCAGACTAAGTTACTTTTTGGTACCAACCTGTGCTCTTGAGTTTTGTTTCCCCTTTTTATTCTACAAGTTATCTTTCAGAACTCAAAGACCAGTGGACAAAACAGATACCCTGTAGAATTTACATTCTCTTAAAGGGGACATTAATGGGTTTATTGCCTGCAATAGTAAAGTTCAGTCGACTGAAGGAAGTTCTGGTAAAGTTCAAAAATAAAGCAGATACACACCATTACTGTCCTCTTCTGTACCACAATGGAGAACTTCTCTACCACAACAAAAGAAGAAAAAGAAAGAAGAGACATATGGATTTGAAAGGAAGAGACATCATCATCCTGTTTTGTATTCAACATACCTATATGCATAGAAGGTTCATGGTAATCTAGAGGAAATAAGAATTCACAAGAACACTTGGTAAATATCAATAACTTGGTATAGAAATAACCATTTTCACTCATATTGGTAAGAACACTACTGAAATCTCAATAAAGATCCAATTTACAACAGCAAAAGAAGCCATGATGTAACCAAGTGGGGGTGGGAAGGGACTTTTAGAAAGGGAAAGAGAAACAAAAGTTCATTATGAAAAAATTCATAAGCAACATTGAAAAATTGTTCTTCGTTTTCTTATTTGGTGAAGGATTTAATGATTAGTAATTCTTAACTTATTTTGAATTATAGACTTGAAAACAAAGCAAAACTTTCATTTAGAATGGAAGGGCAGATAAAGTTCTTTTCAGATAAGGTCAAGTTCAAGGAGTTCATAATCACCAAGTCCTTATTATATGAAATGTTAAAGGGATTTATCTAAGAAAAGGAAGATAAAAAATATCAACAGTAAAATGACAGCAAACTCACAGTTGTCAACAACCACACCTAAAATAAAAACAAAAGCAAACTAAGCAAAAATCTAGAACAGGAACAGAACCACAGAAATGGAGATCACATGGAGGGGTATCAACAGGGGAGTAGGGGGGGAGAGGGGAAAAAGGTGCCGAGAATAAGTAGCATAAACGGTAGGTAGAAAACAGACAGGGGAGGGTAAGAATAGTATAGGAAATGTAGAAGCCAAAGAACCTGTATGTATGACCCATGGGCAAGAACTAAAGGAGGGGAATGTGGGAGGGTGGTGTGCTGGGTAGAGGGGAATAAAGAGGGGGAAATGGGACAATTGTAATACCATAATCAATAAAATATTTTTTAAAAAAAGATATAACCAATCAATCACCATTTTAGACATAAATGCACATACATGAAACACTGTGGTGTTTGAGTGTTTGGCCATGCTCTACAGTCCACTTATTTTCAACTGAACAATCACAAATGTTCTTACAACCCTAAAATGATTGTTTATCTAATTATAATTGTCTTAAGATAATGTTAATAAATTATAATAAGAATCACATTAGTAGTGAATATTTAAGTTAATGAAATTCTACTGTTTCCAGGCACTATGGTAAACACTTTATCTGCAATATCACACTGAAGCCTCAAAACATACTATGTTATAGTTACTATTATTATTTTCACTTTATGGATAAGGAAATGGAGGCTCAAAGAGACCAAGTACCCCACTACTCCAGTGTGGTCAGGCCCTTTGGATATATCTTCTTACAAAACCAGCTGGTTTATTATTTGTTTTTCTTTTTTCTAGAGAACTGATCTCAGTTTATTCTTATTTACTTAATTGCATGATTATGTGATTAATGCTTGCCTCCCACAATAGACCATAAATTTCAGGAATAGAGACCTTAAATCAGTTTTTTCATCACTGTCATCCTATAGTTACCACTCAATAATGACTGCCAAAACAGATTAATGAATGGGTAAAAGAATTAATAAATTAAGAATGGATCTGTCCAAATTTGAATAGTTTTTGAATAGAAAAGCCTGGATTCCCGTCTTCATCTGCATGATCCCAGAGGCCCACATATATAAATGAAGTGATAAAACATATATAACTGGGAAAATATAGTATTTTAAGAGTAATAAGTTCAGCATCAAAGAGAAATATACTAAATAATGGAATGAAGCCATGGAAGTAGCTAGGTAGAACACTAATTATACATGGGGACAGAAACATTGGCTCTGAGGTTTCCATTGTCCATAAGTAAGAGAAAAATGGTGAATTAATTCTGCTTCCAAGTTGAAGTTTTCCATCACTTTATACCTCCTGTATTAAAACCTGCCATTTTTGCATACCTCGTCCTATGACCTCAAAGTACACAGTCTTCCTTACATATTCATCTTCACACAAAATTTTCAGAGACTTTGGATATTACACCGGAAAGAATACCAGTTTCCTAAGGGTTGTTTGTTGAAAAGAATCATATGAACAGAAAGAGCAGAAATGGATCTGGCTGAGCCTTGCCAATAGGACAGAGTCCAATTCTGGCCCACAACACTGAATCTTCATAAGGTGGAACAGTGTGGAGGGCACGTTCCTTTAGTCACATTCAACTTTGCTATCTTTAGGCAAGTCGGTATGTTCAAAGTTCAGCAGGCCTTGCAAACTGAATTTCACCACCTAGGCAGGCTAAAAAGGACCTGGGGCCCTCATCACCTCTTTTTTGCTCACCTTGGTGCGATGTCAGAGCTAAGCTGCGATAATTGTTTTATAAAGCAGGTGTGTATACTATATGTTCTGCATTCCACGCTGGAGATCAAGGAACAGAGAGGTTGCGAGATAAGAAGCGTGCACAGATTCAACCTAATAATGCACAAACCCATTCTCCATCAGGAAATGTATCCATCAATACTTCAACTCTAGTGGGTACTAACACAAAATATCTTCTCAACAGAATACAATGTGTTCTAAACAGAGTTGGACGTGCAGGGTACAGATTCTCTTTCTTCCTCGCGTCCCAACCTGACCTCATAGACTCGACAGCACAGACCTTCCACGGCAGAATATGAAAACTTGTTAAGGCTGTGTCCAAAGTAGGTCATTCAAACCATTGCCTGCATTCTTAGGGGACACATCAAGGACTTACTTCTCTGAACAAGTCTTTATTTCTCTTGAAATGTTACCAGTATTCTTTTTTTTTTTTACAAGTGAATATGGACTCCCACATTTCAAGACGTGTCAGACTTTCCTGCTAGTTTTTCAAGTGGCTTTGATTAATTTTGAAAAATAGTGTAGAGCTGGAGTGGAACAAAAATTGGTGCAAGCTGCCTTTGCAGAGGGTCATTTCTTAGAGGGAAGAACAAGAGCGAGAAGATTTGGAGAGCTGGAGACCCAGGGAGATGACAGAAGGGGAGGCAGCAAGGCTTGAGGCTGCAGTTAGGAAGCAGGTAAGGAAAAAAATCTGCTTCAGCCTTTATGGAAATACTGCATTCTGTGCAATTAAAGACACAGAGAGCCAGAAGGGGCCAACCGGAGGTGCTCAGCAAGGAAGTAGGGCAACCTTATATTCCTATATACGGAAGAAACATATGTAAAATACTTTCCCAAAACAGTTCACTTTAAACTTTAAATCTCTACCACAGGTACATTTCCTCCTAAAAATTAACATATTGGCATGTTTTACAGATTTATAAAACATTTGGTCAATTTCACACCAAGGAAAGAAGTAAAAAAATCTAAGAGAAACAGAATACTACTACTCTTTTGTAATTTTTAAGAAATTAAAAAGGAAAAGAAATACTGGTAAAGGTTTAGAAAAATAAAAGGGGCAGTGTCATTAGCTGTCTAGGGCTGAGGCTATGGAATCCGACCATTCGTAGGCAAGTCCTTGAGCGTCTCTAACTTTAGAGGTAATAGCAACACGTGTAAAATATCAGAAGATGTCTGACACATAATCTGAGTTCAAAAATACACTTTTTTAAGAGCTATACTACAAAGGTATGTTTTAGCCAATCATGAAAATTTGATAATGAACTGGATTTTATTTCAGTTAGATGGGAAATTAGCATTACAGTTATGTAAGGAAACATTTCTAAGTCTTAGAGAAGCACACTGAAACATTTAAGGGAGAAAAGGTGTGATGTCTCACATTTTCTTTGAATGCCGAAGTCAGGAATAAAAGAAATATAGATGAATCAAATGTGGTAAAATCCTAATAATCATTGAGAGCAGGTGATTAATATGTAGGGATTTATTCTCCCCATTTTTTACTTCATATAACTTTTTCATAATAAAAATAAAAGTTTACTTATTATTAGTTAATATATTGCATTGTAATATATGATACTGTGATTCATAACAAAACATATATATATGTATATATATTTGGTCTTCATCTCTGTTCCTGATATGAGGTCCTAACCCTGGGCATTTCCTAAATGGTGAGCACTATAAAGGTGTTTTGTCATGTTGATGAGGCTTGGGGGCCATAGCCAGAATAGATCTTGTGATCAGAGGGTTGGAACTTTCAGTCCCTACCCGATTCCCAGGAGTGGAGAATGGCAGGAAGTTGAATAGACTGACAATAGCCAATGATTTAATCAATCATGACCACGTAATGAAGGCTTGATAAAAATCCAAAAATTGCCCTGGCTGGTGTGTCTCAGTGGATTGAGTATGGGCCTGTGAACCAAAGGGTTACCAGTTTGATTCCCAATCAGGGCACATGCCTGGGTTCTGGGCCAGGTCCCCAGTGGGAGGCGCTTGAGAGGCAACCACACATTGATGTTTCTCTCTCTCTCTTTCTTGCTCCATTCCCCTCTCTAAAAATAAATAAATAAAATCTTTAAATAAAAACAAAAATCCAGAAATGACTGAGTTCAAGAAATTTCCGGTTGGTGAACATGTGGAGATTAGGAGAGGGTGGTAAACCTGGTGAGGGCATGAGAGATCCATGCTCTTTCCCATACTTATCCCTAGGCATTTCTTCCTTGGCAGTTCCCGAGTTATGTTCTTTTATAATAAACTTGTTTTCTAGCAAGTTCAATGTTTCTTGGAGTTCTGTGAGACCCTCTAGCAATTTAATGGAATCAAAGGAAAGGGTCATTAGGACCCCTGATCAATAGCAGGTAATCAGAAGTTCAGGTGACAACCTGGACTTGCAAATGACATTTGAAGCCGAGGTGAGAAGCAGTCTTTTGGGACTGAGCCCTTAATCTGTGGGATCTGATGCTATCTCTAGATAGATAGTGTCGGAATTGAACTGAATTGTAGGATTTCTTTTTGACGTCTGAGAATCATTTGGTGGTGTCATCAAAAAACCCACACAGTGGAATGGGTGCTCAGAATCAGTATAATATATTATAATAATATCAGCTAATAAAATATTATTTAAATATACAACTGGATTTTAAATGCCTCTAAACATTAACTGTCCTTGTCACAATGGCATTCTAACACAGGGTGATGCTAACATGACATTATCCATAGTGAAAAGTTCAGGTGGTGAGAGGCTCTTCTTAGCAGTCAGTTGTTTGCGTGACAGAGGACCCCCTAACTCCAGTGTCTGATCTTTGGTCATTCTTTCTTATATGGGGTAGAGAATCCCGCCTGTTCTGACTTAAACAAATAGAAAAAATTTACTTCATTTAAATTTGCACATCCAGGTGTCCAACGACTTTCAGGTTTGGTAGATTCAGGGCATAAAATATCATAGAAGATCCATTTCTCTGTATTTCTCATCTCAGTCTTTTACTCTGGCCTTTCAGATTCAGACTTCACGTGGTAGCATAAGGGTGGTAGCAACCCCAAGCTCCGCAACCTCTCAATCTTCTGGACGAGAAGATATAAGGGAAAGTCTCTTTCTCTAGAAACCCATGAGTCTACTGAGTTGACTGGGGCTGTGCAACCATTTGGCCCCCAGTCACCAGGAAGCTGTGAAATGCTTAGTCTTCACAGTGTGTGCTCTTAGAATTGAGGCTAAAGTTGGCTCCAAAACTATGTGAATTGGGGTGGGCCTTCCCAGAAGGACATAAAAGTAGGTGACAAAACTTTGTCAAATGAAAGCAACAGTCTTTCCATGTAACTGAGAACCACCATTTTATCTTCCACAGATATATAAACAGATCAAAGATTTTTGTGCAAAAAAAAAAATGCTAGCACTATTTATTTAACTAAGCAGCAACTTCCGATGTCTTTGAAACTCTAAATACAAGATTTTTGTGTTCTATTAACATGACTAGTTTTCAGTATTTTTAACTCTTCTTATATAATTTGTTATATAAGTATAACTATTTGTCTTTTAGAGTAGCTGCTTAAAGAATTAGAGCATTTGTCAAAAGACCTAGTTCACATTTTGTAGGGGATGCAAGCATTGCCTTCAAACACAGAGACATAGCAGGGATCCCAACATCTGAGGTCCCTTTCATGTTTTTTCAAGACCAACACATTATGATTTTAATATTCTATCATTCCAGGTGGTGCTTTTGCGCATACCAGGTTTTTCCTCCTTCCCTCCTCCTCCTTCTCCTTTACTTCATCTCCCCACTCCTCCTCTTTCTTTCCTGTGTCCACCACCACTGATCTCATCATTGAACACTTATTAGACGCCAGACAATGTCCTAAGTGCTTTACATGAATATGATGTCATTTAATTCTAACAACATTTTGCAAATGAGGAAATTTAAGCTCAGAGAAACAAAATTTGTCCAGATTTATAGAGCTTATATGTTGACAATGCTCCAGTTTAAACTCAGCTCTTCCAGATGCCACAGGCTGTGCTCAACACGCTGTGGCCGTGCTGCCAGTCTATATATGCTACGCGATTTGAACTTCTGCTTGATGGATAATAATAGACACCTGACTAAAAAAAATCTCAATATTTTTCCCTTGCTGATCATACAGGTAGAATGGTATTGTCCTTAAGTCAGTGAAATTTGTATAATGAGATTGCCAAAGGAAAGAAAGTGGGTGGTACATCTGACACCTTCACATTTTTCATTAGTTGATTTGTTCTCACTTTCTTCTAAAATGTATTTGTGTCTATTTTGTCTAGAGCAGTCATTCTCAACTGGAAGTCATTTTGTTCCCTGGGGATATTTTTAGTTGTTACGAATGGAGAGAGGGTAGAGGCCAGAGATGTTGCTAAATAGTCCACATTTAGGATATTTAGCCCCCTATACACACACAGCAAATAATTTTTTATACCTCACATGGCAATCGTTCTGAAGTTGGGAAATCTTGCATTAGAACACAGGTCAGAATTTTTTTTTTTTTCTGTAAAGGACCATATAATAAATATTTCAGAGTTTGCAAACCAGGTTTCTGAGTTCTACCAATTCTGCTGTTGTAGTGTGAAAGCAACCGTAAATAATCCATAAACAAATTGGCATGGCTGTGTTCCAGTAAAACTTTATTTATACAGACAAATATACAAGGCAGCAAGTCAGGTTTGTCCTGAGAGCCATACATTGCCAACCCCAGGTCTAAAGTGTGCCTGAAGCCGCCAAGCCTTAGCCTAAAGCTGGTTGAAACCTCTATTATAAATATTCTCAGGAAGACTATTTTCAGGTAAGTAAGCATCTCATCTAAAGCTATCAGGAAATCCTGGCTTGTTTGAAATCTTCCATTCTATATTCCTTAAGGAACTTAAAACCATTGGCATAGGAGGGGAAATACAGGGACTGGCACAAGTACCGCCTGCTTGAGTGTGGCTGACAGGGTAATAACATGGGTGTAATAATTTATAGTTTTAATTTGAACATTTCACCTAAAATGTCATGTGGTATGCTTGAGGATGATATTGTTATATTACAGAATTACGTGCTTTTGATTTTATAATTAAATTTTTGCAATATAAAAAGGTCATTATTTGTGTTGGCCCATGCACACACATGGCAGGTATTAGGAGAACAACCTGGTCCGAGGATTCCAGCATTTAGGAGTGGATCGTCAGCACAGCGCTTGCAGCGACATGCCTAGTAAGTGCAAAGCAGAGAGAAAAAGAAACACCCTATCAAAATGGAGCTGTCTGGCCCACATTGTGAGAAACATCCAGACATCGAGACACATGGGGAGTGAGCTCTTTGTTGGTCATAAAGCTGGTCAGCATGAAACAACACCAACTAAGCAGGAAAGTTTAATTAAAACAGTCCCACCTTGTACCTTTGGAGAGCTTTTCCATTTTGAAAATGCTTTCACCTACATTATTTCATAGGATCTCTGGGACAATCTCATCTTCCCAGTAAGCCTTTCTACATGGTAACTAATAGGTATTTGGGTTCCAAAGGTGAATGTTCTTGTGGGGAAGAGAGACAGATACAGAACACTATGTGTTCAGGGGAAAAGATTCTCTTCTGGAAGATAATGGTAAAACAGCCTGGTTTGGGGGTGAGCTTAAGAAAGGATGGGGTCAGGGAGGTGTGCCTAGGTTGTCTTACTTCAGTTAAGTGCTCCGTCTAGAAAGAGAAAAGATGGAAACATAAGTAAAGAATGATGTCTAAGTGACAGTTTATGGTATGTCTTTGGTTGCCATTCGGACCGGTACAGACTTGATCCTTTAGGAGACAGAGAATACAGAGCTCAGATTTCCAAACTCAAGTCATGACACAGAGCCCGTATTTGAGGAGGGTGGAGGTGAGGCCGCCTGGTAGGAGGCCACTGTGTGCTCCATGCAAGAGATGAGGCCCTGGTAACAGGAAGGAGGAAAGGAAACTGACTCAAGAAACAGGAGGTAACAGTTTCAGAACTCGAAAACCCCTTTATACAGGCAGGGCAGGAATTACCATCTTATTTTATCAATGTGCTAACAAATTCAGAAATCTTAAGTCACTAGTTCACTATCTCACATATGGATGCTCAGGCTTAATCCAAGTCCTCTGTCTCCATCTCTATCTCTGTCTCCATCTCTGTCTCCCTCTCTATCTCTACCATCTCTCTCTCTCTCTGATTATTTATATTTTTATATATATACACATATATGCATATATAATATGAATTTTTATTTTTTAATTTTATTTTTAATTAAATTTGTCGGGTGAAATTGGTTAATAAGATTACATAGGTTTCAAGTACACAGTTTTGATACATGATCTGAATATTGCCTTGTGTGCCCATTACCCAAAGTCAAATCATCTGTCACCATATATTTATTTGGCCCCTATGGGGGGGGTTCCCACACCCCTCCCTCTGGGAACCACCATACTGTTGTCTGTGTCTATGAGTTTCAGTTTTATATTTTTTTAACTAATATTTACAGGGTTTCTATGCTTGCTGGACCTTGAGAAAGCCTGTTTCAGCCATGTCATATCTTAATAATGTCTCACGCAAGTAAGCATTTTACCTGGACTTTTCCTAGAGGAGAAACAGGTTCGGAGACATATGTACCATGTAACAGGCCTAAGGACCCAAGCTAATGATGGAAGGAGCTGGATTTCCACTACCCCACGCTGCTTCTCCCGCATGCTGCTGAGGTGGTCACTCTTCGGAACTGCACATCCTTGACAGGCAGTCGCATGTGGCTATTTCTACCTAAATTACTTAAAATACATATAATTTTAAAAATGCAGTTTCTCTGCCATACGAGCAGCATTCCAGGTGTTCTGGAGCCACACATGGCTGGTGGCTGCCATTATCACATAGCACAGACAGAGACCGTTTCATCGCGGTAGAAAGGCCTGTCACATAGTGGGGCTACTTCAGAACATGAAATCCCGAAGACGTGTGCCGCAGTCCAAAGCTGTTTAAGTAGAACATCCGGAATACACTCCTTATGTCCCAAGCCCAGAGACAAAAGAGATCAGCTGCCATTTTATTTTTCTTTGTGTCAGCTCCTCAGTCGCAAAAACTTATTTGTGGATACAAGAGTTGCACCTTAAAACAAGGAGTAAGTGAGTGTGAATAATAAAAAAGAGCTTAGGCAAAGATGCACTGAGCTTTTCTTGGAAAGGACTGGCTTCTTGGTGCTATGTTTATTAATGTTGTTTAGTGGAAACTGGGATTAACTAGAGAAGACTGATAAAGAAGGTCTACCTAACAGGCACTATAACGGGGATTAAAGCTTAGTTTAAGCATCCACATAATCTGATTTTCTTATGTGCCCCTGTGTACAGGAATGAAATAAAATAAAATTGGTGAAAATCATATCACTTGGGATACTATCACACAGAAACTCGGACTAAGCACATTCGGCATTTCCAAAAATTAATGATCCAACTTCTAGGCATCAAGTGTAAAAACAACTTGAGATTCTGAAAGAAAAACTTGGCAAACAGGATTTAGAAGGCAGGGTATCAGTGGTAACCAAGATAAGGCAGCACAAATAATGAAGGTATTAAGCAGACAGAGGCAGCTTTCCTTTGAACGAGGGGACTTTACACTGGAGTGTCCTTGAGAGAATGTAAGACAGTTTGAGTACCTTCAGATTTCTTAAATGGCCAGATCACAATATTCCAAATTCCAGAAAGATTCCAAGTGCGCCGCTGTGCTTATGCTTTCCAAATGGCAATTTGGATTATGTTGGCTTAATGGTACATTTTGTAAGACTTTCCTTTTTCAAGAAAAATATATTAACTAAAAAGAAAAAAAAAATCTCATAACTGTCCTCCACTGCCAAGGACACATTTTCTTGAAAATTTAAAATGGAAAAACTTTTTGCTATTTTCACTCTTCCCTTACCTCCCTCCCTTAACACACTCCTCTCATACACATTACACACAAAATTTGATGCAGTCAAAATTGCTGTGGTAAGACATACTATGTTCTAAAATAAAATGATGGAGACTTCATTGCCCTTGACAAAGATTACAGTTATACAGAGTTACCTGTTTTGTAGCAAAGTGCAGAATTCGAAAATACCTCTGCTACCTCTTTGAGCTTTTATTCTGAGTTTCCCTGCTACATGTAAAAAGGATGATTAATTGTCAAAATGTTACAATCTACCCTGTGACCAAAATGACTGGCATACAAGTAAGGACTACAAGATGTTCTGTATGCTTATAGCCCCAAGGCTAATTGGGAGCAAATTTTATGCAGGCAGACTGCTTTCTACAAATCTGGTTCTTAAGACTGGCTAGCTTTAAAGATAAGAATTTACTTCTAATTCCACATCTGAACTTCCCAATGGTTGGTGAATGTTATTAGCTTGTCTACAACCTGAGGACACAAGATGAATATTTAAAGCACCCAGGAGTATCTCACACATATACATCTCTATGTGATTGCCTTACTAAAATTTGAAACCCAGCAAATGCTAATGGGAAAATATCCTGTACCCCAAGCCACTCCTCCTTACCTAATTATCCCTTACCTAGTTAGCAGCAGCAGCTTCCTTCCACCGTGACCAAGGTCCTGTCCATATTTTCTGTACTTCTAGAACTGCTGTAACATTAGGCGAGGCCCTTACCTATAGCCAGAGTATCTTCCTGGTATCTCTTCTTTCGGACTCTTAAACCTCCCACCTGCACCTCCTCCTGCAGATTCAGTCACTTCTCTCTCTCTCCTGAGTATCTCTCCGCCTCTTTAAGATTAGCTACAGCTGTATCCTCAGGCTCCTCTCTTCTAGAACACTGGTCTACACCTATCGAGCTCACTAACTCAGTGATTCACTCCTTTGCTCATTCTGTTTGGTAAGTCTGTTAGCAACTTTTTTTCTTTTTAAAATCCAATTCTTACTTAAAAGCATTATACCAAAGAGATTAAGCTCATGGGCCCATGTATTCAAATCAGTATGACCTGGGTGTGAATCCCAGATCTACTTATTACGTGTGTGTGTGTGTGTGTGTGTGTGTGTGTGTGTGTGTGTGTCGGAGGGGAACAGGAGGAGGAGGGAGAGACAGAGACAAAAATAGGGACATACAGAGACATACATATCTCTTCTCTGTAATACTGGGTTACCAATAGTGTTCTCCTCTTCGTGCATTGTTGAGAGACAACCTGATAAATGTAAAAAGCACATAACAGAGTACCTAGCTCATCATAAACAATGAGGAACCATTAGCTATTACTATCAATCACATCTAGCTTAACCAACCTCCATTTTGATGCTTTTTTTCCTCTTCAGATCAAATGTTATAAACCAGTTACCACAATTATTATCTATTTTAGTTGAGAAATATGCCTAAACCCCTCACTAAGGTATGAACTACTTGAGGGGAGAGGAGAAGTACTATATCTTTGCACACCTCCTAGACCAGTGCCGTCTAAGTGTGGTCAGTCTGCAAACAGTTTGTGTTGTCCGCGACAAGATGGCATCAGAACTTGAGTCAGGTTTGAGAAAATTTTATAACCAATGTGCCATGGCTAACACTTTGATTCTGTTTTACAGAAATTTTGATCAGTAATGGATTCAATTACTTTTTAATAGTGCTTTAGTACAGATTTTGAGTTGCATTGTCTTGGAGTATGTGGCCCACAAAGTGTCCTGCGCTAAATGCTCACTGGACATTTAATAGGCTCTGATTAAAGAAAAAATATTCAAAATGGTGTTTTACCTGGAACTTCTGCTCTTGTTCATGTTAGTAGCATCTATGGCTATCCAATGAATAAGGCTTCTGAAACAAAACTCAAGAATTAAGGTGATAGACGAATTTGTTGAGTTCTGAATTTCAGAAACTCCTTTTAAAAAATGAGCTTAAAACATCCTCTACCATGCGTAAGGCATACTCCCACATCACGGCCGGAAGAATAAAAGAGGAACGTGAGCTCTGGCTTTGATTTTTCTAACAACGAACATGTCAGTGCACCTGAATGTGGCCGCGCTGATTCTTTCTCTGAGGGAAGAGAAGGTCTGAGGACACAAAATAAGGGGGGTCATTTCTGGCCATATTTGCATCTGTTCTACATTTTGTCTTTCCGTTTCTGGATTTTTCTGGAGGCGCCTTTAACCCTTTCCCTTCCTCTGACCTGGAACCAAATCACACAAGCCTCCGAGATTCACAGATGTCAGAAATGGGCCTAAAGAGATATACTATCAACATTTGACACTGATGAACTTCGATAAACTCATTCAAGTACTTTGAATTGACTACTTTGGAGAGAAAACATTCCTTCAGTATCAGCTATTTAAGTCTTGGCTTCAAATTTCAAAAAAAATCTTTTAGTTCTCTGAGAGACCTAGTTGGAAATTTTTATTTTTAAACCAGAAAAGCAGGGGCTTTGACAGCATTTATTTTACATAATATGCAGTCACCCCATAGCCTGTGCTAGGCAGAGTCTGTAATCAAAGCTTGCCTTGGTGTTGTTTTTTCTATACAAAGTTTCTATATCTTTTCAGCTATTTCTTTCATCTAAGGATCCTCAGTTAATTCAGAATAAAGATAAAGAAAACAGTAGAAAGAAATTATAAGCCAGAATATAGTGAGGCTATTTTTTTAAAAGCTCTTTTACTGCATGTTGCCAAGATATCCACCTTAATTAAGTGGTTGTTCCTTCATTTAACAAATGTTGTCTGAACACCTACTATGTCTTGGGGACGATGGTCAGTATTAGTGACAGAATGTTAAATGAAACATATTTAATGTCCTCAAAACTCTAGACTTTGGTGGAAAAAAAAAAAAAAACCCAGAACAAAATAACCTGACAGCTACTATTCAGGAAAGCTAGTTATGTAAGAGGGAATTATGAAAACTCACATGGAAATAACTAATTGCATCCTGACATCTATTTCCACTCCTTTAATAACACAATTCTCATGTTTTCACTATGGACATTGCTACCTATGTAAACGTGGCATTTCCCAGCTTCCCTGTAATTGGCTGTGGCTATATGACCAAGCTCTGCCTGAAAGAAAGAAAGTGAAGATCGGTGCCCTGGGAAGGAATGTGTCCCCCTGGCTTGTACACCTTCTCTCCCTCCTTCTAAGTTCAAGAACTGCCCAGACATGGAGCACATGTGTTGACTACATCAAGAGTCATCCCACCTGGCCTGACCCACTTACCTCTGTCTAGATAAGTAGAAGAAATAAATGCTTATCTTGCGTAAGCTCCCTCATTCTGGAGTCTCTTTGTTGTAGCAGCTTAGCATACACCTTAACTAACAGAAGATAGCTTGGCGATTTACCAGGTTTTGGGTACTTCAGTGTAACAGATAACACAGCATGGGGTGCTTTTTTGGTGAAAGAGGAGATTATAGTAGAAGACAGAACTGTGTTACATTAAATCCTAAATCTATGTAAGTACTTTAGAATTTATATCATTGTCTCACCATGGTGCTATACACCTAAAACAAATATAAAACTAAAAAAAGAGAAATTTGGACTTTATTTTAATAACCAAAAACATTGAAATAAAGAACAAACTATCAGTAGCCAGAGGGGAGGGAGGGGGGGGGTAGCAGGGAAAAAGGGGAAGAGTCATCAAGGAATATGTATAAGGGACACATGGACAAAGCCAAAGGGGGTAGGATCAGAAGCAGGAGGTGGGGATGGGTGAGGCAGTGGGGAATAGTGGGAGAAATGGAGACAGATGTGCTTGAACAACAATAAAATTTTTTAAAAATAAAATCAACATATAACATGATTGTGTGTGTTCTTTAGAAAGAGCTCTCTGATTGCACTGTGCAATATAGATTGGGAAACACGGAGATAGAAAAGTCAAAGTGAGTGAGGATTAAGGTGGTTGGCATTTAGCCCTGGCTGGTGTAGCTCAGTGGACTGAGCACAGACTGCGAACCAAAGGGTTACCGGTTCAATTCCCAGTCAGGGCACATGCCTGGGTTTCCGGCCAGGTCCCCAGTAGGGGCCACATGAGTGGCAACAACACATTGATGTTTCTCTCCCTCTCTTTCTGTCTCCCTTTCCCTCTCTCTAAAAAGTAAATAAAAACCTTAAAAAAAGGAGGGTGGTTGGCATTTAGCAGAATTTGTGAAAAGTAATTGGAAAAGGTTGGTAAATTCCGAGAGAAGATAAAAAAAAAAACATTTACACAATGGAATACTACACAGCAGAGAGAAAGAAGGAGCTCCTACCCTTTGCGACAGCATGGATGGAACTGGAGAGCATTACGCTAAGTGAAATAAGCCAGGCGGTGAGGGACAAATACCATATAATTTCACCTTTGACTGGAACCTAATCAACAAAAGAAAAATGCAAGCAAAATTTAACCAGAGACATTGAAATTAAGAACAATCTGACAGTAACCAGAGGGGAGGTGGGAAGGGAGAATAGGGGAGAAGGGTTTTCAGGAACTACTATAAAGAACACATGGACAAAGCCAAGTTCAGGGTGTGGAAGCAAGGGAGGGAGGTGGGTTTGGCTGGGGTGGGGGGAGTGATGGGAAGAAAATACAGACAACTGTAATTGAACAACAATAAAATAATGCATACATACGTACATAAACCCAGGTGCAGCAGCCATGAAAGGAGAGAACCATGTGGCTTTGGCAAGGTTTGGAAGCACGTGGCTTTGAGGGTCCCTTTGCCACACAGTTTAGGAAGCTGGAAGGGAATGTGGCAGAGATGCAGAGCTCTCTCTTAGCAGTTTGGAAGAATGCAGGAGAGACACTGTGGGAAGGAAAGGGGTGAAAGGACTCTTGCTGGTGGGCCAGGAGAAGGAGCCACATGGGTTTGGATTGAGAACTGAAATCTCAGCAACAAAGCTGATGGTGCTGGGAACTGCAGGAGGCCTGCCAGCTGAGCACGGATTACTGGGAAGTACTGGGGGTTACCAGAGCCATGGACTTCTATTCTTTTCCTGAGATATGGTACCCCGGACTTGCCAGATTGGGTGAAGGGGGGAAGGAAGAACTGTGTGTGTTTGTGGGTATTTTAAGGGACTTCGGGATTTTAATGAAGACATTAAGTCATTACTCTAAGTCTGTATAAATCTTGAATAAATAATTCCTTTCCTTTTCACCAAAAAAAAAAAAAAAGCCAACCATCAATTGCTATCATTCACTATTTTGTTCAACACATTTTACCAGACTACATGCTAAGCACTGTATTTGTTGTGAGAAATAAACTCAGAATCAAGAGTAGTCCCTGACAGCACAAGGCTACTCCAAGAGCAGGCCTGTGCTGCGCACTGCCCCGCTGATCCTCACTACAGCCAGATTGTGGTGCTTACTACCATCAACACATATTTACCGATTGGAAGTACAAGGCTCGGAGGATTTGTAAGTAACTTCTTCCAAATCCAGCTCATTGGCTGCTAAAGCCCATGATTTCTCAACTAAATCATGCAATTCTCTGAGGGGTACCACAACACAAAGTAAGAAATACATCATCTATATTTCAACAGTAAATTCTGAAGCAATCCAAGGACATGAGTTAATTTTCAATGAAAAAGAATCATGTAATGTAAATTAGCCATTACTACTAACAAAACAATTATGTGAGTTGCATTTTACCTGTTGCCAACTCGCAGACTCTAAGAACTTAAAGAAACAAAAGCAACATTAACAACACAAAACTTACTCAAAAAAAGGCCTATTAAAACAAAATTTTGGTTCATTTTGGTTCATTGTGAGGTGGCAAGAAAATATAGTCATGTATCACTCTGCCTTTATAAATCACTTCTAAAGAGCCCGGAGAAATATAATTGCAGAGATGACCCATAAGCCACTTGGAACATAATTTTATTATATTCCTGTAAGAACCCTTCAGAAGATTTATAGTAAAAGTTAGAGTACTTCCAAGACAATTTTAATATTAATTAAAATAACATTAAAATTATAACATACCAAGCAATATAATTTCTTTGACCAGTTCCTATTATAATTTATTTTAATTAAATGAAAATCTCAATTGTCCATGGCCTTTGCTGATATATTACCTTCAGAAGAAAGACTCAAAAATCATATGGGAGTCAGGTGAGACTATGTATTAAACAGAAATTCTAGCTACTGTAATTTAGAGTCCATGCAGCTGTATCTCACATAGCTTTTTCCATCTTCTCATCTTTTCCAAACAGCGACAGCTGATATTGCAAATGGATTATCTGTGACGCTGTAAGAACTTTTAATACTAGAGAAAGATTAGTGTTATTAAATGGTATGCACTTATAGAAAAACAAGGAGAGCAATTATAGATAATTTCTAATCAGAGTTAGCATTGAAAATGAATAAGAAAACAACATTTCCAAAAGTCATTACTTAAATCTTAATTAAGGATGTTCTTTACTCAAAAAATGTAAAGACATCATAAAGAACCATACTTCTATTTCCAGCAATATCATGGACTGAAAAAATGCAAACTTCCAAATGGTTGTAAATATAAAAAATAAAAAAGACATTTAGAAAGTGTGGATGACATAAAACACCATGTTTTAGATACACAGAATGAACTGAGAGTTTAAAGAGAAAGTGCCTACCCAAGTGTCCAAAATACAGAGGAAAATGAAGACAGATTCCACATAGAGGTCAGACAGGAGAGGCGGAGAATGTGGTATTATCCAGATATGGGCCATAACAAGTGTGGGTGGCTGTTAAAGTCTTCTTAGGGATAAAAGATACAAGTTTGCATCCATAGGAGGTAATGGAACCTCAGTATAAAACTAGAACTCAGAAAAGGTAGTTCCCCCATCACAGTGAAACAAAATGGGCCGTCCAGTCCAGAAAAATAACAAAAGAAAAACCTCTCAAACTTGTTTGATACACTGTAGTTGTAGTCTAAATTCACTCTACTAATAAAGTGCGAGATTTTCAAGCTGAAAATTTAACATAAAAACTTTTTCTAGACTGATGAAATTCTCAGTCTCCTGGAAAATCACATATTAATTCTCTCTGTAGCACACTTTCACAGGGGAAGGCCTTCCAGTCCTACACACAAAAAGCAGTCCTTCCCAAGGAGAAGTTTGCAAGCAAAATTTACAAACCATGTACAAAGAGTGAGAGTCAATAGGAAGAGCAAACAGCTGAATTAGTTCTCAATGAATCAGGTAATAATACCATGTGAAACAAGCTGTCATACAGGGCGAGGCAAAAGTAGGTTCACAGTTGTTTGTATGGAAAATAATATAATAATAAATGATAATATAACAATAAGCTGTTTTGCATACAACTTTAAACCTATTTTTGTCCCACCCTGTGTTATAGATTTAAACAATTAAGAAGATAAAAGACAGTATAGATACAACAATAAAAAATCAGAACACTTTGGGAAGCCAGAAAGACAGACAGCCAAGAGGGGAACAGTTAGATGATTTGAATGACAAATATAGAAAAAGAAATTTATTTGAACAACGCATCAAAAAGTAAAGGGTTAAATATCAGATTAGATATAAACAAAGAATAATCGGTAAACTGGAAGACAGTTTGAGGACATTTCCAAGAATTTAGCAAGAAGAAATAAGCAAAAGAGAAAATTAAAATAATGTTACCAATCATGGAGATGAAGAAATTCTGAAGAACTTCCAGAAAAAGAAGTTAGAGAGAAGTCTGGAAATTCAACAGTAAAAGAGAAAATAGTCGAGGTTTTACTTGACTTTATGTAATACCGATGCCAGTTGCAAAGAGCACACTATTTCACATATATAAGCTACATAGGG